>RJWM01013242.1:0-54045 GCA_004363535.1 Dasyprocta punctata | reverse complement strand
CGGGAGACATCATCATCTTGATTTGTAAGTGGGAGATGGAGACTAGGGAAAGGCCACTGAGGCTGCACAATTAAGCAGGCAGCCTCGCCTCAGCGGTGAGATGGGGCTGGTTTCCAAGAGTCTTTATGTGCACCAGCCGTAGGTGGGGGCCTTTGAGGCACAGCCTCAGTTTTTACTCCCTGCTCAGAGCTCACAGGTGTCTGGGTGAGAATTTGAACTCAGAACCCTTTGCCAAGGCCACTGCACTTATTTGTTGCCTAGTACTGCCTCCTTGGTGTGTAACCAGGAAACAAGGCACTGATGTGAACTTTAGGGCACTGTGCAGGCCAAAGCAGGCAGAGGCCTCCCTAGAGACCTTCCACCCCAGCCTGCTGCGCTGTCCCACCACGTCCCCAGCTCACATCATATCACACACAGCATCACAGCTGTGTTTATGGAGTATTTTGTGTGTGTGTGTGTGTGTGACCTTGCCCACCACTGGCCACCACTCCTACCTGCCAAGGAAAAGGTACGGCCTGACCCTCCCCAAAGCAAGATGGGTGAAATAAATCCTGCCCACATGCACCAAGACCAGTGCAGAGGGCTGGTGGGATACAGACCCCTAAGCCTTGCTTATAGTCTGCAGGAAGCTGAGAATCCTGTGTAACATTTCCCCTTTGTCCCCAATGCCATCAACACCTGATATTCCACTGAAACTGTGAAACAATAGGGCAGATAGAGAAATGAAGCCACTGCAGCAGCTGGAGAGGGCACCCAAGTAAGTTCTAGACCATCCCAGGGATGACCCAGGCGTGGGAAGGTTACTGTCAAGCCCAGGAGGGGAGCCTAGGGATCCTAGGGGCCTGAGAGTGACCAGCACCCGCCCGTGCCCTTTCCTGTCCTTGCAAAAGCTTTGCCTAAAAAGTCGGTGTGTAAAGCGCCAGAGTGCAATCTGCAATCCTCCCACCATGCCCGTCTGTTTTCATTACGAAGGGAAAGAGCATCAGAGCCGTGTTTATAACCCCCTTTTAGATAACAAATCACATTTTCTTTTTGCCTGTGAGTGTGTTGAATTGATATTTTTTTCCCCTCAGTTTAATGGGTTTGTGTGTTCAGGAATGATCTTCATCAACTGAAACTCCTTATTGTGTTTGATGTAATGTCAGCTTTCATTATATGCTTCAGTCGGAGCCAGCACAGAGAAAGGCCAAGCATTCCAGAGCCCGGGCCCCTACCCCAGCCCCCACCAGGCCCACCTGGTCTCAGTTTCCCTGGACAGGTAGCTGGGTGGCAGGGGATGGGCGAGGTTGGAGAGGAGTTAGGAGAACAGGTCAGACAGAGCCAAGAAACAACTTGCCCTGCCCTGGCCTGATGTCATCTGTATGTTGATGTCACAGGGCTGTTGTGAGGAAGTGGCAGACATAGTAAGTGCTGCAGACTCTGGAAGGTCTTCTTTGAGAGGCTCTGGTTGTGCCCAAGCATGGTGCCAAGCATGCAGTCACTGTTCTAGAATGCTTGGACCAACCCTACATGACCAGTAGCCTGCACCCCCAAAGACTCTGGTGCAAGACAGACTAGACTGTTCACTGGAACATTCCCCAGTACTGGTCCCTACTGCCTTACAACATGGAACTGACCTGATCACCACTTCCATTCACAGGCCACAAGAAACAGGTATAGCAGGTAGCACATATGCCTGTAATTCCAGCCCTCTGGGAGGCTGAAGCAAGAGAATCTAAATTTTGACCCCAACTTGGGCAATTTAGCCACTTAGCATGACCTTATCTCAAAATTATAAAAAAAAAATGTAAAGGGTTAGGTGAAATTCCAGGGGTCAAACTTAAGTACAGGCGGGCATGGTGGCACCTTCCTATAATCCCAGCACTCGGGAGGCTGAGGCAGGAGGATCATTGCAAGTTTGAGGCCAGCCTGGGTTACTGAACTATATAATAAATTTAAGACCAGCTGAACTACACGACAAGACCCTGTCTTAAAAAAAAAAAAAAAAAAAAAAAAAACTAGGAAGGTGGGGGAAAAGAGGGTGGGGGAAGAAACCTGCCAAGTGAGGACCCAAGCTGCAGAACTTTGCTGTATGGAACAGAGCTGAAGTGCATCTAGGGAGGGTGACTTGGACAGTGGCCCTGGCCCTTGAGCCCACCAGGGCAGGGTGGGGTGGCCCCTCCTGACAGGTGGCACTTGCTGACACCGGGTTCACCTTCTGGAGGCCTCTGTCAGCCATGCTCAGTTCTGATTAAAGATCATTAAACATGAAATTAGCCCGTTTGTGTTATGGGTCCCCAGGGCAGCCAGTGATTATGACGCGCAGATGGCCAGGGACCCAGGCAGCAGGCACAGGCCATGAGGACTGGCGGGCACAGGCAGGCAGGGCCAGGAGGCAGGCATGCAGGCCGGGCTTTGTTTTCTCCTGCTCCTGTTGTGTAAACCCTTTGCATTTCACAACAAATCACAGATAATTAATAAGTACATGCCCGTAATGAGCAGGCTTTTTAATAGAAGAAATTGGAAGATGCGGCGTCGAGTCATTATTTCACTGTTGCCCAAGCTCGGCTCTGTTTTTCCATCTCCCTCACTCCCCAGCCTGCCACAGCAGCATCTCTGCAGCCAGGCTCGGCTCTGACCATGCCCTCCAGCAGGGCCGCCACATAGTGCCCCTCATCCCAGGACTGGCCTGGCCAGAATTGGGGTGGGGAGCCGCCAGCACTGACCCATCCAGTCCTTCCAGGGGAAAAGGGACAGTCTCTGTCTCAGAGGACTTTTGGGGTCCTGGCTGTGTCTCAGGAGCCCCCAAGCTGTGGGTGCTGAGGCCTCTCTCCCTTCACCAGGAGGAAGACATCATGTACTACGATGCCAAGGCTGACGCTGAGCTGGTAAGTGCCCCTACCTAAGCTGCCAGGGCCACACCCCCTCTTCTGGTCCTCAGTAGTCTCTGGTGTAGAATGGATGCCAAGACTCAGCACTCAGCATTCTGCAATCAGCCCTGCAGAGGTGTGTGACACAGGCCCTGCTCCCCACCTCACAACTCCCTGGAGGTCCCAACACCTCCAGGCCTGTGTCTCTGTGCCTCAAATGAACTGGGCTTCACAGCACTGTGTGGCAGGCAAGGTCCCCTCCCCGGGCAGGATGGCGGGTGCTCCAGCCTCCCCACACAGGACACTTCAGGCCCCACTATGGAGAGGGGCTAAATGCCATGAGAGTAGGGAGAGCAGGGGCAATGGAGAGATAGCACGGGTGGAGGTGGCATGCACACATCCAGGTGCCTCTCCACGCCAGAGAAGGCTCCCTTCCTTGTGATGAGGCGAGTGCATCAGCATGCTTAGCACCCCACAGCCTGCCCCTGTGGCCAGTGCTTGGCCCTGAGCTCAGTCGTTTCGCACCAGCTAATGAGGCAGCCCAGTTTCTGCACCCATTCTTCTGATGAGGCTCAGCTCAGCTCAGCTGGGGTCATCTCTCACAGAAGTGGTGGCACTGGGACTGAGCCATACTGCTTTTCTGCTTCTGTGTCTCTCACTCTGTCTTCATGGCTCAGGTCTACTTGGGCAGCCAATGAGGTACTGAGTTCCCCATCACCTAAGGACTCAGTGAAAGACATATAACTGCGACAGGGAGGTGGCTACAGAGAAGACGAGAGGGTCCGAGGGCACTGGCACTTACAGTAGACAAGGTTAAGGGACTTGTCAAGGCCCAAGTCCCTCTGCCTGAATTCAAGACAAAGTAGTTGGACCTAGTTGTTCCCCATGTTAACAGAAGTGTCACAGTGGTACAGTCTCTGGGACCCCCCTGTACTTGCTTTTGCAGAAGACCTGAGATCCAGTCTTCCTCTCCCAGACCCTGTTTGGGGGCTTTCCTATGGCGAGCTGCAGGTATCTCAAGACACGACAAGGGGAAGGCAGAGAAGGATCCCTAAGCAGGGTCAGAGATGCCAAGTCGCCAGGAGAGCTTTAGGGAGGGCAGGGGCTGAGAAGGAGGGTGGGCTCAAGCAGGTGTGCTTCCCCTTGGCTGAGCTCTGTGGCTCCCAGAGAAGTTGCTAAAATTAAAGCTGGAATCTGAAATTCAAATGAAGAGCAAACCTTTAATTAGACCCTGAATCTAATTCCTTACCCCCCTCAGCAGCGGGCTGTAATTTTAGCAATCAGTGCATTAAATATAAACCAGGAGACTGCAGTGGCCCACCGCACAAACCCCCAGTCTTGGGGGTGGCCCTGACGGGCTCCATGGCCAGCCTGGGAGCCCACCCCCTCCCGGGACACTCTTTACTCCCCTCTCCCAGCAGCCTCCAGCTCCATTCAGGACCCCACTCATGGCTCTAAACTGCTGACTCTGTCCCAGCCCCTTGGCCATCTGCTGGCTGCTGGGCCCCGCCCAATCCAGGAGATGCATGCTGGGGTAGGGCTGGGGGTGTGACAGCCAGAGCCTGGCATAAATAACAGCGAGCACAGGTTTCCTGACTCCCCTGCTTGTTGTGTTGTTTTGTTTTTTTAATCTTCGCCAGAGGTACAGTTAGAGATCTTTCTAGACCATTTACTTTTAAATTACCAGCCAGAAGGTGGGGGTGGGGAAAAGAGAAAGAAGGAAAAAGTTCGCCAGCTGATAGCTTATCAGAACAGAATCCAAATGTCACATTAGTTGGGAAAGTTGGGAGATTAAATTCTCCAGCACCCTTCATCTGCCACTGACATTTCGGGGCTTTCTTCTCCTGCACCTCCCCCTCCCGAGTGGAACGTGAGTGCCGCACGCCTCGCAGACCACTGGCACCTGCTCTCAGTGCTCAGCAGCTCCCTGCCCTGGCTTTACCCCACTCCAGGGGCTCTGAGCAGGCAGAGGGTGGCATACTGGATGGGGGGAATCGGAGGGCTGCAGAACAGCCAGAATTTGCTGATAAGAGTATTTGCCTACCATGTGCAAGGAGGGCCGGAGTTCAATCCCTAGCACCATAAAAATAAAATGAAACCCACCCTGAAGAGATGAAAAGGGCGCTTCAGCATAGTGTCTCCACGTCTGGCTGGGTGAAGAGGCACAGTCCCCCTCTCCCCAAATGAGACACAGGCTGGGCAGACACAGAGGGAGAGCTCAGGAGATCAGGTCTGCGCCGGGTACTGAGAGCACGGGTGAAGACATGAGCCGAGCCTGAGCAGAGGGTGATCACAGGGTGGGGGCGGAGTTTGGCTGCTTGGGCTTCTTCCTCCCAGGGCACAGAGTCCTCAGCTCTGCTTCCTTCCCAGCCTGTCTCCATCTCTCCCTTGCCTCCCTGTTTGGCTTTCCCCTCTCTTTGCTTTCACTGTCTGCCTCCTCCCTCCTTTTTACACACCTGCAGCCAAGCCTGCCCCCACCCCAGCTTCGGCGTCAACGCTAGTCTCAGTCCCACTCCTGCAGCCTGTGGTGGTGGGCGGGGGCGCACAGCGCATGCCTAGTCTGCCTGGCCACACGATGCTGTAATTGGCACCTGTCAGGCAACTGTGGCTCATTTTAGAAAATCAACAGGAGCCCTTACAGTCCCACTGGTAGCAAGCATGGCAGATCCTCCTTCTGGAGTCCCCAGATCTCAATGCTAGCCCCCACCCTGGTTCAGCCCTCCCCAGTTTAGCTCCTAGAACTGCTCTGCTGAAGTGGGTGTTGTCCCTGCCCCAGGTGGGACCCTAGGAACTCCATGCAGGAGATGAGTGGGACCCAGTGGGCAGTGTGGGGGCGCAGAGCTCCTAGGAGGGGCTGCAGAGGCCTCCCTGGGAGATTACACAAGGCACATCTTGTAAGCAGAAGTCTACAACTTCTTCCTCTAACTTGCTTCACTATTTGCCTGCTTCACTGATAATTGGTTTTCAAGGACGTGGGAAAGGGGTCAGTTCGGTTTTGATTTCAGAGTCTGGGTTTGACCAATGGATGGAAGGTGGGGTGGGGAGTCCATCCCTTATGTCCATCTGCCCCTGTATCTCACCATCTATCTCTTCTCGTCTTTGCAATACCCTCTGTCCTTGAGATGCCCCTGTTCCCTGGACTCTGGCCCTCCCTGTCTCAGCCTGCAGCCTTGTCCAACTCATTCACCATTCTCCAGCCCTGACACTGCTGGGGTGGGGTGGGGGTTCTTCTGCAGGACGATCCTGAGAGTGAAGATGTGGAGAGAGGGTCCAAGAGCAGCACCCTAAGGTTGGACTTCGTTGAGGACTCAAACTTCAAGAACAAGGTCAACTATTCATACACAGCCGTGCAGATTCCCACAGACATCTACAAAGGCTGTGAGTGTGTCTCGTAATTGAGTCGGTCCTTCTCACCTCCCTTGGGAACAAGCCCCTCTGTCCAGACAATCTCAGTGCCATCTACCTGCAGCCTCCATACCCAAGGTTATACATGCTCACCTCTCAGACTCACCCGCGTGCAGGCACCCAGCCATTCACAGGCAGAGCCTCCTGCAGACCCTCTGCAGGCTGCAAAACACTGAGCCCCCTAACTGTATGTGCACAGTCTCCAGCTCACGGGCACAAAGGCCCACACAAGTGCATGTATGCACAGGCACACACAAACGTGCATGCATGAACACACATCCCCACCTGCAGGACTGAGTCTCCCCAAGCAACTTCTCACCACCCTCCCCTATTCCCTGGCCCCATTAGGAGTAACTAAGAAGCTACCTGAGGTTGATACAGGAGTTAGAGGAAAGAAAGCCACTCTTCACTCACAAAGATATGGATGATGGTTTCCAGCCCCAAGCAGCCAGGAGGAGGAGATACAGGGAAAGGGATTAAGATGGTGGTTGAAGTTCCCAGCCCCATCACAGGCAGCTTTGCACAATGGAAAAACCAGGTTGCTACAGCTAGAAGGATTCGAGTCAGACATAAGAAGGAACTTCCTACCTTGGGAGGTATAGTGAAAAGAGGCCAAGTGTCAAACATAATGAGCAGCTCGAACAGGAAGATTTAAGGCACTGGGGCCTGCTGGTTCTGCACAGTCCTCTTGGCACCTACAGTGTAGCTTCAGAATTCCAGGGGCCCATTGGTCTGAAGATCTCAGGGCAAAGGTCCCAAAGGTATTGCTTAGGCTTGAGCATATAGGAGACCCCCAGGGTCCCCCTCCACTTTCAGGGTAAGATAGGCCCTCCGGGTACCATCAGGGGGCATAAGGAAGGACGCTCCTCCCTGCCCCCCACAGGCTGCCCTCAGCCCACCTGCCCGAGCCAGTCGAGGGGCACTATCACAGACAGGCACGCTAATTAAAACAGGAGCCACACCACCCTCCCCAGTCACCCCTCGCTACCCACACAAATTACATTTTATATGTTTTTTATTTACTGTGTCACTTTTAATTAAATCTGTAATCGCCTGCCTGAGGGGGCATGGTCCCCGCTTCCCAGCTCAGCATGATCTGAGGCCGTGTGTGTGTGTGTGTGGATGTGGGTGTGTGGATGGGGGGCGGGGGAGTGGGCCCTTTTGGCGGAGGGGGTGTCTACATGTGTGCATGTGTAGTAACAGATACCTGCAAAGATACCCCAGCCAGAGCAAGGGTCTCAGGTGGCTCCTGAGCTGAGCCAGGGACACCCAGCCATAGCCTCTCAGGGAAAGACCAAGGCCAGTGATGGGCGGGCATGCCCACAGGCTCGCAGGGCAGATGACACTGTGGGAAATGTTAGAGGGCCTGACTTTATTTTTTCTTAAAGAGAAAAATAGATGTTGTTCAACTCACTAAGTTTCTAAATCAGGAACAGGACCATAACATAGTGTTCAATAGGCAGAGCCAATGCAAGAAATGTGTTCTGTTTTCACATTATAGCCAATCGCAGGGAGCCACAGGGACAGAGAAGGGGACCAGGGCAGAGGGGGAGAAGTTAGGACGCAGGACACAGTGGATCCCTCACTTCAGGGAAAGTGGGCAGAGGGAATTCAGCCCCCCTGGGCCTCAGCTGAGCCCTGAGCAATTGTAAATCACAACTGTCTGCTCTGAAAAGAGCAAAGCCTTTGCAAGGCCCCCTCTGGTCCTCACTTGATGGGCAGGATTACAGTGGGGGTGATCAATCATGGCAGCTCCGTCTGGGAAGAAACTGGAGGAAATAGGGGCCTCGAGGGAGGGGTGAGCCTGACGGAAGCAGGTGTCCCACTCCTATTTATTCTGAGTGACGAGAGATGGGACACTGTATCATGTGCCCCATACACACAGGGCACACTTAGGTCTGCCCACTTGAAGGGCCAGCAAAGGAGGCCAGTCGTCTGAATGGAACCTTGCCCTGAGAGGGAAGGAATGGGCCTGTCCAGGGAATCACATATGTGTCACCACGGGTTGGGGGACAAAAGGTGGGGTAACAGATGGTGGGGTTTGTGAGAGCAGGCTCCCCTGGTGACATCTGTAGGTGCAGAGGGGCGTGTAGGTGTGAGCCCCTGTGACCATGTAGCAGTCAGGTTGCCAGGAGGTAGGTTTGGGAGTGAGAGGTTCTCACGTCTGGCTGGAAACACAGAGGTCAGGTGCAAGTACACCTCCTGGGGGTTCAGGCCCCTCATGTGTGTCTGTGTGTGTGTGTGTATGTGTGCATACATGTGTGTGGGTGTGTATGTGTGTGTGTGTGGGTGTACGTGCACGTGCACATGCCTATATGGGAGCAGCATCCCAGCTCCGCCTCTGCCCCTCCAGCAGCCCCCACCTCTGCCCCTGCCTGCTCCTGGCCCCAGTTGATTAATCATGGAGCTGAGTGGCTTCCAGCTTATCAGGTACCTTAATAGCTGAATAATTCCAGCCCCATCAGCGGGCCCTTAATTGCTTTCTTGTGGCTGCGGCCTGGAGTGCATGCTGAGTGGGTGAGTTCCCCTGGGATCAGCCGCAAGCTCCAGGTAGTGTGTTGGATGGGGGGCCCAGCTCACACTTCCTGCCACCTGGGCAGCCCCTCTCCCGGGGCCACCGGCCATAGCTGCCCTTGCCTGCTCATGTGGGGCCCAGCCAAGGGGTAGGCTTAACCGTTCTTCAACAGCTTGGAAGGGTGAGGACCAGGAATCTTCCTGGGGGAGCTGGTGCAAGCCTAGCTGGGGCCCTAGGAAATGAGGGAAAGTCTGGACAGAGAGCAGGGAGGCTTTCTGAATAGGGGCTTGGGCATGAATATCATAGTGGTAAGGCAGGGGACAGCTCAGGCCACCCCAGGCTAGCTCCCTTCTTCCCCAACCCAGCCACTGTCATCCTCAATGAGCTCAACTGGACAGAAGCCCTGGAGAATGTGTTCATCGAGAACCGCAGGCAGGACCCTACACTGCTGTGGCAAGTCTTCGGCAGCGCCACGGGAGTCACCCGCTACTACCCAGGCAGGTGCCAGCCCATCTGCCTTGCCCATCCAGTATCCCACCTTGCTTCATTCGCCAGCCACACATCACAGGGTGCACTGGGTGGGGCCAGAAAGGCCTGTCTGCCTGGGTTGGACCCTTCTCTGCCTGTACCATCACCCTGTCTCTTCCCACAGCCACCCCGTGGCGAGCCCCCAAGAAGATTGACCTGTATGATGTCCGAAGGAGACCCTGGTGAGCGAGCAGAGAGAGGCTAGGCAGGGACGCCTCCTCGGCTCCTCACTTGTGCCTCTCCCCTCCCTCCCAATATCCAGGCCTCCGAGCAGGGCGCAGCCAGCTCTATCCAATTTTCATTTCACACATCGTTGCCACTGGAAAATGGATCCCATCACCCAGGCAGCCCTCCCAGCTGCTGCTGCCCCTTTCCATCACCCAGTACCACCACCCCTTTGGAACTGAGGGAGCAGACAGTGGGGGTGTTCCCAGAGCAGATGTAGCCCCACTCACTGGACCACTGGAGATTCCCACCCTCTGCTCTGCCCCTCCTGCAGTACCCCACGGCTTTCCCCGCTCCATCTGATACGTAGCTAGACTCCACCCTTGGGCCTCCACCTGGGCTAAAGTATACAGCAAGCCCTTCAGTCAGAGGACCACCTGCTCACCCATCCCTTGGGGGTTACTTGCCAAGGGAACAGATCACTTACGTGGTGGGCTGGGACTGCCTGTTTTATTAAACGTGGTCTCCCCAGTGCCCAAACCCTGTGTGGCCCATGCAGTGGATACTCAGTAGAAATATGTGAATCACTCTGGGTAATGGAAGGACAGGCCTGCCAGGGAGGTCCTACTGGGCTGGCCTTCCATGAGCTTCTCCTGGGCAGGTATATCCAGGGGGCCTCGTCGCCTAAGGACATGGTCATCATCGTGGACGTGTGAGTGAGCAATGCTGGCAGGTGGGGCCGGGACAGGGCTGGGGCTGGACTCTGCTGGCTTAGAACCTCTTGGCAGAAGGACAAGAGGACACCTGAAGCCCCCAATAGCCCCTGCCTGACCTCTTCAGGAGTGGCAGTGTGAGCGGCCTGACACTGAAGCTGATGAAGACTTCCGTCTGTGAGATGCTGGACACTCTCTCTGATGACGACTACGTGAACGTGGCCTCGGTGAGTGCCAGAGTGGCAGGCAGGTGGGGCACTGTTCACCCCTACTTGCCCTGTTCCTGTGATCACCACAGCCCTGTGCACCAGCTGCCTACTCTGGCCAGCCTGAGGCCACTCACCACTTCACTGTCCCCGCAGTTCAACGAGAAGGCACAGCCTGTGTCTTGCTTCACACACCTGGTGCAGGCCAATGTGCGTAACAAGAAGGTGTTCAAGGAAGCCGTGCAGGGCATGGTAGCCAAAGGCACCACAGGCTACAAGGCTGGCTTTGAGTATGCCTTTGACCAGCTGCAGAATGTGAGCCCCACGGGGTGGGGGGATGAATGGGCGGACAGGGGCGGGCGAGGGCCAGGCCTGGTGACATAGGGAAATAAAGACTGATATCCTTGTTAGCACCAAACAGGCAACATGGACAGATAGCACCATCTACTGGGGGGATGGGGTGGGCATCAGAAGGCCAAGCCTGCCGGGGCGGGAGGCACTGCCCCCAAGTGGTGAAAGCTGAGGGCTACCTGACTCCACACTGGCCCCCTGCACAGTCCAACATCACTCGGGCCAACTGCAATAAGATGATCATGATGTTCACGGACGGTGGTGAGGACCGTGTGCAGGATGTCTTCGAGAAGTACAACTGGCCCAATCGGACGGTGAGGCCAATCTCTGCGGGGGTAGTCCTGCTCTGGGTCCAGGACGAGAGAGAGCACTGCCCTCGATGGCTAGAGCAGTAACCTTAACCCCCTACAGGTACGTGTGTTCACCTTCTCTGTGGGTCAGCATAACTACGATGTCACTCCGTTGCAGTGGATGGCCTGCACCAACAAAGGTACTTCTTCCAATGTTAGTGCCAGGGGTGCCAGGTCCCACTGTCCACTGCCCATCCACGTGGCCAGCTGTCCATTCATATGCAGTCAATCTTTCCATGCACATGGGTGTCCGTGGGCTATCTGGTAGGCTGTTTGACTTGTCCATCTGATTAAGCATCTTTTGCCCATCTGTCTGTCCATTGTCCATCCATCTCCCAGATAGTCTCCTGCATGTTTGCCAGTCAGTCAGTCCTCTGTGCACTTGGGCCTGGCTGCTGGGTGGACTCTGAATGTTGATACTATCCTAGAATGAGATGGTGTCATTTTCCTCAGCCTTCCTCCACCCATTTTTGCCCCCAACCCCTGGTCATGTTCCATAGCATTGGCTTCAGGGACAAGGCAATGGCAGGAAGCACAGAGGAATACGAGTTGGGGGGAAGACATACCAAAGAGAGAGGGAGCCTACAAAGCAAATCGGGATTGCATTAACTACCCCCATGGAGCAGGACCCCTGTGCTCTGGG
Organism: Dasyprocta punctata; assembly: GCA_004363535.1. Lineage (NCBI taxonomy): Eukaryota > Metazoa > Chordata > Mammalia > Rodentia > Dasyproctidae > Dasyprocta > Dasyprocta punctata. The sequence goes on along the minus strand of RJWM01013242.1, from coordinate 42,320 downwards.
TCCCACAGTGCCAGCCAAGCCCACCTCTGCCTCCCCTCCCTTCCCAGGTTACTATTTTGAGATTCCTTCCATCGGAGCCATCCGCATCAACACACAGGTGAGACCGTGCACAGCCTGCTCCTCCCAGCCCTTCACTCCTTACTGTCCCTTGGTTGGGTCGCTCTGAGCTGCCATGGGTTTAGTGCCTTCTGGTGGCAGCTGCGGCACAATCCCTAAGCACAGAGAAGCAGAAAAGAGTTAGGAGGGCACCAGTGACCCCTGCCACCCGCTCCTCAGGAGTATCTAGACGTGTTGGGCAGGCCCATGGTGCTGGCAGGCAAGGAGGCCAAGCAAGTGCAGTGGACCAACGTGTACGAGGATGCACTGGTAAGGCCGCTGTGCAAGGAAGGGGGGCTGGTCATCTTCCCCAGGGACGGACCCCAGGGCCAAGACCCTTGAATACCCGCTTCTGGGGTTAACCAAGCAGCGGCAAAAGAAAGACGACCTCCACGTGAACTCCTGCTCTGGGAACTCAGTGTAAGGCTGGAACTGGCCACCCTCCTCCTTCTCCTTCAGGGGCTAGGGCTGGTGGTAACGGGGACCCTCCCTGTTTTCAACCTGACGCAAGATGGTCCTGGGGAAAAGAAGGTGAGGTTCTCCAGTGGGTGAGGGTTGGAGATGCCTGCGAAGGGTTGGGTACCCCCATTGCAGGTCTGGGGGTGAAGGAGGGATGGGGCATATGAGAGCAACTTGAGGTCTTAGGTATGGAGTCTGGGCAGGGACCTCAAGGAACTGAGCCTGTTACAGAACCCGCCCCCCCCGCCATGCATCTTCTCCCAGAACCAGCTGATCCTGGGTGTGATGGGCATTGACGTGGCTCTGAATGACATCAAGAGGCTGACTCCCAACTACACGGTGCGTGTCCACCTGCACACCTACCCTGCTTTGCCTCCCATGTGAATACAAACCAGGGTCAACCAAGGGAACTGATGGCGTTCACAGCACCTGCATGCAGACCTCTGAGTTCAAGGAATCAGGGAAGGCTTCCCAGGGAGGTGGCCTTTGCCCTGGAGCTGGTGTGACAAACTTTCTCTAAAGGGCCAAGCTGTGAATATTTTAGGCTTTGCCAGCCTAACTTCCATTTTATACTTTGCTGTTGTGTTGTGAAAGCAGTCACAGACAAAACATAAGCACATGGGCACAACTATGTCCCTATGTAGTTTTTCGTTGTTGTAGTTATGTTTTGTTTTTTGTCTTTTTGAGACAGGGTCTCGCTATGCAGTTCAGGCTGGCCTTGCGCTCACTTTGTAGCTCAGGCTGGTCTCAGGTTTACAACGATCCTCCTGCCTCAACCTTCCAAGAGCTGGGATTATAGGCATGCACCACCAGGCCTGGTTGTAGTTTTATTTCTGAATAGTATCATTTGAATTTCATATCATTTTCGCATGTCATGAAACAGAATTCTTCCTTTATCTTCTTTTTTAACTACTTAAAAACAAAATCATTCTTAGAGCTGGATGCCGTGGTGCACGCTTATGATCCTAGCTATTTAGAAGGCTGAGGCAGGATGATGGCAAGTTTAAAGACAGCCTGGGTAACTTAGTGAAATCCTGTCCCAAAATAAAAAAGGGCAGAGCAGTTGACTAGCATGTGTCAAAGCCCTGGCTTTGATCCTCAATAACACAAGGAAAAAAATATTTCTTAGTTTACAGCTATATAATAAGAAGCAGCAAGCCATATTTGGCCCACATACCTAGGCAGGAGTATTCTGGGCATAAGAGACGGGGAGGCGTGCATTGGAGATAGAGAACTCAGTGGGCAAAGACCTGAAGGTGGAAAACAGAACCATGAGCCAAGGCAGGGTGGGGGAGTGGTGTGGTGTCCCAGGGCCTGTGGCTAGGGAATCTGGCTGTAGATGGTGGGAGATGGGGCATGTGTGACGGCACCCTTAGGCCTGAGCTATATGAAGCCCCTGCTTGGCCCTGAGATGGCAGTGCCTATGGCTAGGCCTCCATATTCACTGAGAAAACTGCCTCAGCGGTAAAGACCAGGTCCCAGGTCCCACTCATTCCTACTTCCCTTCTACCTGGAAAAGTCTCCTCCTCCCGCTGTGCTCTCCTGAGCTGGGGACAAGGAGGAGACACAAATCAGAGCAGCAGTGAGTAGGGGGAGGAAGCAGCGGTGCCGCAGTACTCAGCCTTGTGGAACCCGTGGAGGCAGAGAGGTGGGGCTGGCTGGCAGTTCCCTGAGAACTTCAGGATGGCAGAATGCCTTGGCAGGGCTGGTCCTTAGGGGCACCCTGCCAGCCACCCTGGGTCGTGTAGCAGGTGGGGGGCCTTGGCCCAGTGCAGGCAAACACTGTCTCCTCAGCAAGATGGGAGACAGAATGGGGAAGAGCTTCCAGAGCCCAGGGAATACTTACCCAGCCCTCTGAACTCTGAGCTTCCAATGTGTACCCCCAGCTTGGAGCCAATGGCTACGTGTTTGCCATTGATCTGAATGGCTACGTGTTGCTGCACCCCAATCTCAAGCCCCAGGTGAGCCAGAAGGGTGACCTGGAGGGTGGGTAAACCCTTTAAGATGGGAACACCTGACTTGCTGCACTGCCCCCCACCAGACCACCAACTTCCGGGAGCCTGTAACTCTGGATTTCCTGGATGCAGAGCTGGAGGATGAGCACAAGGAGGAGGTGAGGGGGAGACTGAAAGGAGGGCTGGGAGGCAGGCACAGAGAGCACAGGAGGTCACAGCTCTGCCCTTCCAGATCCGGCGGAGCATGATTGATGGCCACAAGGGTCACAAGCAGATCAGAACATTGGTCAAATCCTTGGATGAGGTGAGAAGGCAGGGGTGGAGGACATGGAGTCAGAGCAGGCAACCTCCTACCCCTGCCACCCCGGCCTGCTAGCCCAGCACCTGACACAGCCTCCTCTCTCAGAGATACATAGATGAGGTGATTCGGAACTACACCTGGGTGCCTATAAGGAGCACCAACTACAGGTGAGCAGACCGGGGCTGGGCAAGCAGAGATGGGTGGGGTGGCCCCAGACTCTGAGCCCAGCTGCCCCTCCTCCCACCTCAGTCTATAACTATCACCCCCGGGGGCACCAGCAGCCAGGCTCCTCGCTGCTCACCCTGGGACACTGAGTTCCCCAGACAGCAGATCGTGAGAAGACAGGACAGTGCACCGGACTCTCCTCACTCGCCTCTGCCTCTCATCAACCCCAGGATACCTCCGCGGCACTTTCACTGCTTGTCGCAGCTTCAGAGCAGGTCCCCTGTAGGTCAGACCCAGCCAACACAGGTTGTCTTCTGACGCCCCACATGGCTGGTCCGTTGTGAAATTCCAGGCGCACGCACACACACCAGGACCAGTGTGTGGGTGCCTCCTGCCATAGCCGCAGGCCACGCTCTCGGCTGGCTCCCCCAGGGACTGCAGCCCGCTCCCCGGAGGCACCCACCCTGCAGCTCACTCGCTGCCCATGTGCCGCCCTGGGAGCCTGCAATGGGATAGGTGGGGTGCTGGGGGAGGTGGAGGGGGTGGCTGGTGGGGTGGAGATTTGCTTCGACGCCTCGCCTCGGAGAGAGTTGGGAGAGCAGAGGATTGGACCCCTGCTGTCTCTAAGCTGCTGACACCCAGGCCATGAACTTCGCACAGCCATGGGAGGGGAGGAAGGCTGCCACAGCCATGAGGACGGGGCACCACGCAGACCACCTCTCCCCAGCAGTGACCACCGCTCCTCTCTCCTCCTCCACAGCCTGGGGCTAGTGCTCCCACCCTACAGCACCTTCTACCTCCAAGCTAACCTCAGCGACCAGATTCTGCAGGTCAAGTGTAAGTGGCCCGGCCCCTGCCTGCGCCCTGCACCCTGCCTCTGCCCCTGCACCCTGGCCGGCCCCAGGCAGCAGAGCCTGCCTCGCAGCCCCACCCCGTCTGCCCAGCCCCAGGTGCCCGCAGGCTGGGGCTCCAGCCTTTGAAAGTCTGTGGAAATCTGCATGCTCGCCTTTTCTCAGATTTGGTTCCAGACCATTCTCTCATGATTTCTGTTGAGGTTTCTGTTTTTGATTTCTCCTACTCCGTGTCTTCCCCCCTTAGCCTGCCTGCCCTGAACACCCCTGGGGGCTGCACTCTTGGAAGACACCCCCTCCCCTCCCCTGACTCCCCCTGCTCCCCACTGTGGTGCCACCTCCAGGGTGGCTACCCCTCACCCCTCCTCCCCCCACACACACAGCTCACTGCCTTTGCCTCCTCCCCTTTCTGCCCCTCCTGCCCCTCTCCCTTCCTGACGTCCCTGTAACCCCTACACACTTACTCTCCTCCCTTTCTCCTCCTCCACCTTCCCTTCTTCCTTCATCTTCTCTCCCCTCCGCCCTGCCTCCACCTCCTCTTCCTCTCTTCCCTCTCCCTTCCTTTCTTTCTTCATTTTTCTACCACTTTGCTCTTTCTCTGCTCCGGCACCCCTAACTTCCCATGGTCCCTTTCATCTCAGCCGCCCTCTCTCCCTGCCCCGTCACTCCTGCTCTGCCCCTTCTTCCTCCTGCCCTCCCTCTGTGCCCCTCCCCATCACTGCATACTGTCCTCTCCCATCTCGCTCCCTTCTTCTCCCCCTCTTGCCCCCGCTTTTCCTGTCCTTTGCCTGTGCTTCACCCTGCATGCCCTGCTCACCCTGGTCCTCTCGGAGAGGACTGGGTCTTGGGCCTGCCCCAGCCTGCCCGCCCACTGCCCACCCAAGGTCACTGGGAGGGAGGCTGGGGCTCCGGCCCCACCGGGCGCCCCCCACCTGCCTGGCCAACTGGGGCTCATCCCCTTTGAGTTTTCTCGCTCTCTCTTTCTCTCTCATGTCGTTTTTTTGCAAGAAGTTTCCTTTCGGTATGATGATGAGACACAATATTTTCATTCAAACAGTCATTGAATAAAATATTGTTTGTGCCCCTCCCCTTCCCCTCCCCCTTTTCGTTTGTTTTTGTGTTTGTGTTTTTGTTTTCCTCGCTTTCTCTCTTGGTGGACTGTCCCAGTGCCAATCAGCAAACTGAAGGGCAAGTATATTCAGAACCAGTGCACCCTCCTCTCCCCACCCCACCTGCCCTCACACCCCTGCTTGCCCCCCTCCCTGCCCAGGACCAGCCACACCCCTACCCACCAGGGCTCCCCTCCCAGCATCCCTTGGCTCCTCAGTTCATGCCTTTCCTCTGATTCCTCACCCACCTTAGAGCCAGTGGCCCTTTGCCTGGGCCTGCCTGCAGGGTGTGCTGCGAAGCGTCTGAGGGCTTAGGCCCCTTCCTTGTGCTCCTTCTCCCTATGGGGAGGCCTCTGCCACCCCCCCACACACACCAGTTTACCTCCTCTCTCCCTCCTAAGACAACTCAACAGTGGGGGCAGGGTGGGTGCCTTTCCACTCCCTTCCACCCAGCAAGGGAAGGGCTCAAGATGCAGGGCTAGGAGGTAGATCAGCCCTCAGAGGCACCTCTTTGAGGCTCCCTCTGGCACAGCTCACCTTCCTCTGACCTCTGGCAGTGGCTCCAGAAGCTGGCAGCCTTCTAATAAGGGAGACGGAAAGGATCGGAAGACCCCGGGGCAGAGGGGCACATGGGGCAGGCAGCCAGGCCACAGGATAAGCAGGGCTGATCCCGCATCCTGGGCGCTGGCCAAAGTGCTAAAGCTCCTGGGTTCTGCTGCTCCTACTGCCCCAATAGGCTTTTCTGAGACCCCTTGGCCCAGCCCCATCCATGGTGAGGATTGGTAGGTGTAGAAAATGTGGTCCCCTGGAGAGGTATAGGCAGACCTGGCCAGGTACAGAATGTGATCTGTCTGAAGTCTGAGGGCCAGCAAAAGAGCTTGAGGGGAACCAAGCTAGGTATGAAGAAAAGGATTCTGGCACTCTGAGGTGCCCAAGCCAGAGAACTTGCTAGAAAGGTGAGCAGCAACCCCCAGGCATAGAACAGTGAGGGTAAGAGGAGGGACAGTACACCAAGGCCTCTGTCACCGATGTGGAAAGGGCTGCCCTCTCACAGAAAACAGGCAGCGAGGGGTTATCCTCCTGACCTGGAGGCAGGGGCTCCTCAAGATCCACTAGGGGTCCTGTCAGGCCTAGTCCAGCAAGAGGAATACAGCCACTCCCACTGGCCTGGGTGGAGTTGGAGGATGCACCCTACTCTCACTGGCTTGAGTTGTCTCTTTCTCCCGGTCTTCCACATCCCATCCAGTGACCCCAGAACTACAGGTCGCTGGCAACCATAGCTTAGTCTCCCTCCGTCCTCCTTCTCCCCCTTTTCTTTCTCCTCCTCCTCCTTTCCTTCCCCTCCACCCCTTCCCCTTTGGCTTGTGTACAAACCCTACCTCATAGTCCTATCAGAAAGGAACAGTCCAACCAGTGACTTGCCCAGCCCCTCAAACATTCCAAGTCTCCTCTGCTGAGATCCTTGCAGTGCATCATGGGAGTATCTGAGAACAGGGGAAAACCCTCTGCACAACAGAGAGTTTGGGATGTAAGTAAAGATAGATTAGGACAGTGAACTGCCTAGAGTGAGACAGGCCAAGGGCAGAGGGAGCCCTCCCAGAGGCAGACCACCACAGTGGCCTGTCCATGGTGAAGCCCTTTGGTCACATCCTCAGATTTACTCACAGTTCTATCCAAAGACACACACATGCACACACACACATACACTGATGTGCCTGTGTTCACAGAGACACAGCTCAGAAACCCAGGACAGTGCCTAATCGGTAGACCCCTCCACAGGCACCCCCAGCATTCTTCCCTGCTGTGCTGAGCCCAGACCTGTCTAGCAAGGGAAGATACACAGCACTTCTTCCCCACTTACTCCTCACGCTGTCCAGCCAGGAAAGCAGGTGTGCAGATGCCACCCCTACCCAGTCCCAGGGAGGGCCCCCAGACCCCCATGATGCACTGCTGTCCACCTCCAGCTCCCCACACGTCTCTGGTTGGACTGTCTGTGCCCATGAGAAACCCCTCGGTTTGGCCATGTTGATGCCTGACACAGAACAAAAGCAAGACCTACCAAAATGCAAACAGCTGCAGCAAAGAAAGATAAAAATCCGCAGCCAAAAGCCAATTCCCTTCCTCAAAGTCTCTTTGGAGGCAAAGGAAGCTCAGCATGTGGTTTTTTTCCCATTATGGATGTAATAAGAGCGAGACTGGCACCTCCCCCAGACCATGCATATATATAGCAGTGTGTGTATATATATGTGTGTGTGTGTGTCCGTGTATATGTGCTATACAGCCGTATGGAAGCATATACAGCCACGCCAAGGGATCACTGCCGACAGAGGACCAGGCCTGGGCAACATATTGGCTATAACTGCCCTCCTCCTGTGATGCTGTAGTCTCCACAGGCCCTCCACCCCTGACCTGTCCCTTTTCTCTGGCTCCAACCTGAAAGTGGAAGTGGCGGGTTCCCTCTTTGCTGGTGTCTCCCTGTCCCTCAAGCCACCCTCCTCCTTGCCCTCCAGCCCCATCAGCTCTGACCCCCCTAGCCTCCTGCCTCCCCAGCCCCCGCCGGATAACCCCCCATTTCTGTTGCAGATTTTGAGTTCCTGCTCCCCAGCAGCTTTGAGTCTGAAGGACATGTTTTCATTGCTCCCAGGTAGCTTGCGTGTGGCCTTGCTGAGGTGTCCTCCCCTACCCCAACCGCCCTGGCCCACCTCCTGCACCGCTGCCTGGAGCTCTGTGTGTCTGTGTCCTGTGCAGTGTCGCCCCCCACCCAACCCTCATACATAGCCTGGTATGTGCAGCTGCGTACATACTCAGGCCATGTAGCCGCACCAGGCAGCAGGGGCCAGTGGCCCACAGCCCATCTCCCACCAGGCCTCGGGCAGGAAAGCTATGGACCCTACTCACCTTCCCTGCCTTCCAGGCCACCAGGAAGGAGTCCCTTGCTAGGCAGCTGCTGCTCTGGTTTGTGGTGTCCTGCCCATCCCCCCACCTGCACCCCATCGTTGTCCTGTGTCTGTCAGTGTTTGTGTGGGTCTGGGGGCTGATCCAGCCAGAGCCCCTGTCAGCAGTGCCAAGCCTAGGTGTGGTGGTTCACTGAGAATGGAGCACAAATGGGAGGGAGGGACGCCAGGGGTACTGAGGAGCTGTTCTGCAAATGAGGGGTCAGGGCCTAGGGCCAGCCCAGCCAAGACCACTCCTGGAGGACATGTTCAGCATATACACACATCCTCGAGCACACTCCCTCTGCCTTTGGCCCACATCTGAGGCAGCCAGGGCACCCGGCTGCTGAAGCCCTCTCTGTGACCTGGGTTTTGGATGAGGGCAGGTAGGTGCAGCAGACAAACATAGTCTGGGCACCACATGGGGGCTCTGGACACTCCAGACCTCCGTGTGTGTGCACATGCGTGCATGCACCCACAGACTTCTCTGTGATTCTCTCTTTAGATGTGTGTATGTATTTGTGAGTCATGTACATGTGTAAGAGTCAGACTGCAGAGTTGGGCATGATGGCACATGCCTGATATCCCAGCACTCAGGAGGCTGAGGCAGGAGGATCACTGTGAGTTCAAGGCTAACCTAGGCTACAAAGTGAGTTCAAGGCCAGCCTGGACTACATAGCAAGACTCTGTCTCAAAAAAACAAAAACAAAACAAAAAGACTTGGGGCATAAACATGGGTGGGCTCTGTATATTAGTGACTATGGGAATATGTGTGACCCACATGACCCTGAAGTCCCTCTCCAAGGGACAAGACTGTGTTTCTGTCACCTCTGCATCTTCGGCTCAGGAGATCTCAATAAATGTGTAGGGTGAGTGAATGAAGTACCCTGTGGTTCTGAATGTACCTATCATGTGTGTGGTATATCTGGAATACAGCTGTGAGGGTAGCACTCTGGGAATGTCAGGTGTGGCCGCCAAGCACAGAGGTACAGGGTGCGTACTGCGTAAAGGCCTTGGGGACCAGGGAGTGGATGGGGCTGACACCCAGTCTCAGTTCCCCTCTCTAAGCTAGGAACCCTAGCACAGCCTGGACAAGTGGCACATGTTTAATTCCCACAGAGTAGCTGCCACACAGGCCACTGGAGAGGTCCCTGGTAGCAGGAATATTGGGCAAGAGAGATGGTATCATTGATCAGGGTAGAGAGAGTGCTCACCAAGACTTTCTAGACAGCAGTCCTCAGCAGGCCCTACCACACTTCCATTTTCTGGACCCAGAGCCTGATCCCAGCGAGGGCCTAGAAGAGGTGAGGAATTGGCCAGCCCACCAGCAGGGGAAGAGTGTTTTAGGGAAGGGGAGCAGTCAACCTGAGGACTCACAGGTTCATACTGAGTCCTGATACCCTCTGGTATAATGAAAACAGTGAGTCTCACAGATCCTGAGTGAACTCCCCAAAGGCTCACAGCCAGGAAAGGCAAGATGCAGAGGCCAGTGCTAGTACTCAGTCCCACCTTGTGGCTACAGGAATCCTGTAGGGCATGTAGGTGGCATCTTCTAAGGCCTCCCAGGCACACCATCTAGGTCCAGCCATGCAGGAGAGAGGGGCGGTTCTACAGGGCCAAGCCCAGGAGAGTCGCCAAGGTGGAGGAAGCAGCCCACTCTCGTGTCAGCTCTACCTGCCCCGGCTCAGATCTGGCAGCCTGCAGGCACACAACAGCTACAGCCTGGAAGAGCACTCAAGCCCCTTCCTGAGGCCTGGGCTTCTCAGCAAGCAGCCAGGAAGGCCTGTTGGGAAGCCTTGACGCCACTGCCCTGTCCAGCTCCCCAAGCCCACTCTTCTTGCCCCCCCATCCCCACCCCAGAGAGTATTGCAAGGATCTGAATGCCTCAGACAACAACACCGAGTTCCTGAAAACCTTCATTGAACTCATGGAGAAAGTGACTCCAGATTCCAAGCAGTGTGAGTGTTTGGCAGGGCAGCTGGATTTGGGCGGTGTCCAGGCAACAGGGGGCAGAGCAGACACCTGGATATTGGGAAGGTGTGGAAATATGCAGGCTAAGCCCAGGCCAGGGCTTGGCCCAAGGCCCAGGCATAGCTCCTGATGGAGACTTCGGGGGCGGGGAGGGAGGGGGAGAAGGGTGGGTTACTTGGTGCAAGAAGATACCCCTCCACTCCTGCCTCTCTGTTCCAGGCAACAATTTCCTTCTGCACAACTTGATCTTGGACACAGGCATCACACAGCAGTTGGTGGAGCGCGTGTGGCGGGACCAGGACCTCAACACGTATGCACCACCCAGGCTACAGGGGCAGGAGGCTGGGATGGGCCCAGAGGCCCTGGCCCTGTCCAACAGGAGGCAGGCCTGTGACCACACCTCCCTGCTGCCCCCAGGTACAGCCTGCTGGCCGTGTTTGCTGCCACTGATGGTGGCATCACGCGCGTCTTCCCCAACAAGTAAGTGACCTACCCCACTATCCGACACCTGTCCAGTCTGGAACCTTGCCCTGTTCTGCTACCCTGAGACCTCCTTGCACTGCGGAGACCACTGTCCCCCATAAACCACCCCTTACCCACCAAGCTCTGCCTCCCTTGGGTGCTCCAGGGCAGCTGAGGACTGGACAGAGAACCCTGAACCTTTCAATGCCAGCTTCTACCGCCGCAGCCTGGATAACCATGGTTATATCTTCAAGCCCCTACATCAGGACAGTGAGTGTCTGCAGGGTGCCCAACAGCAGGTGGGAAGCCTCAGCATCCCTAGCTGCTCAGTCAAGGATAGACTCTGCTCTCTGAGGCCCCTCTCAAACATGGCACTGCTGAAACCAGGGCAGATGTGAAGCAAGAGCTGGGCTGTGCCAAACCCTGTGCTAGGTGCTGGGTACTTAAGACTAGGGTCGGTCCTGGGTTGGTAGGGCCCAGGTTGGAGTGGTCAGTGTGGCAACCAGCCCCCATCCCTGACTGTCATCCACCCCACCCCAGCCTTGTTAAGACCTCTGGAACTGGAGAACAACACAGTGGGCATCCTTGTCAGCACAGCTGTGGAGCTCAGCCTAAGTGGGCGCACACTGAGGCCAGCAGGTGAATGCCTGGGACAGAGGTGGGGGAAGAGGCAGTGAGCAGGATGCTTCCCAGGCAGGTAGCACTGATGGCTCCTTCCTCTCTCACAGTGGTGGGTGTCAAGCTGGACCTGGAGGCTTGGGCTGAGAAGTTCAAGGTGCTTGCCAGTAACCGTACCCACCAGGACCAGCCTCAAAAGGTATGAGAACAGAAGGAAGGGGAGTAAGCCTGGCCGTGTCCTTTCTGGAGTCCCCAGGAACCCCTACCAAGACTTCCACTCAAAGAGTAGCTCTAGCACCTCCCAGAAGGCAGAGGCTACTGCAGATAACCTGGGGAGCTGATATACGAGGGGTGACACAAGGGAGGAAAACTGGCGGGTGCCTTACAGTTCTCATTCTCTGCCCAGCAGTGTGGCCCCAACAGCCATTGTGAGATGGACTGTGAGGTTAACAATGAGGTGCGTATGCCCTGGGCCCCAATTCCCCAGATCCCCCCCACACTCCCAGACTTCTTAGTCTCAACTGTGACTTCAAGCCCATCCCCTAGCCTTTGGGTCTCAGCAGCCCCACCCTGATTTACAGCCTAACCAGGATGGGTGATGCCCCCACACAGACTTTGAACCACTGGTGTGCCAGGGCCTGACATGGAGGGTCTGGAAACAACCCCCTCTCCATTTTCCTCCCCCTTCCCACCTCTCAGGACCTACTCTGTGTCCTCATTGATGACGGAGGGTTCCTGGTACTATCAAACCAGAACCATCAGTGGGACCAGGTGAGGGGTCCGAAGGTGGAGGGTGGAAGGAGGGCATATAGGGTGGAAGGAGGGGATGGGGGTATGCTTCTGCCAGCCCTGTGACCGTGGATCCCTCCTGGCACTCCCAGGTTGGCAGGTTCTTCAGTGAGGTGGATGCCAACCTGATGCTGGCACTCTACAACAACTCCTTCTACACCCGTAAGGAGTCCTACGACTATCAGGCAGCCTGTGCCCCTCAGCCTCCTGGGAACCTGGGTGCTGCACCCCGGGGTGTCTTTGTGGTGAGTCCTAAGAAATGCCCGAAAAAATTTTTTTAAAAAAAGGGAGCCAGGGATATAGCTTAGTAGCACAGCACCTGCCTGGCAAGTGTGAGGTCCTGAGTTCGAGTCCCGGTACAAAAAGATGCCTGAAGATCGGGGGCTGGGAGACCTGACCACAGATGACCCCTACCTCTGATATCAGGCGGGGGGCCAACCTAAGGTGAGGGGCAGCAGTCCAACCCATGCCCCTCTCTCCACTACAGCCCACCATTGCAGACTTCCTTAACCTGGCCTGGTGGACCTCTGCTGCCGCCTGGTGAGTCCTGAGGAGGGAAGGCAGAAAAGGTACTGCCTGGTCCCGCGGGCTCAAAAAAAAGTGAGGCAAGGCCGCAGCCTCGGCTAACTCGGTGCCCGTGGCCCTGCAGGTCTTTATTCCAGCAGCTGCTCTACGGCCTCGTCTATCACAGCTGGTTCCAGGCGGGTAGGTAGGGCTGGGGAGGCTGGTCTTTGCATCCCTATCCCCGGTCCAAAGGAAGGCGGGCTCAGGGCCTGTGGGCGGGGCTGAGGCACTCTGGGCCCGGCAGACCCCGCGGAGGCCGAAGGGAGCCCCGAGACGCGCGAGAGCAGCTGCGTCATGAAACAGACCCAGTACTACTTCGGCTCAGTGAACGCCTCCTACAACACCATCATCGACTGTGGAAACTGCTCCAGGTGCTGGCGCGGGGAGGGGAGGGGACAGGAGACGGGAGACGCGGGGCGGGGCGGGGCTGGAGGCGGGATTGGGCGGGGCGGGGCGGGGCGGGGGTCAGGCGGGCGGAGCGAGCCCCAGGCCCCGCCTCTCGGCGCCCCGCAGGCTGTTCCACGCGCAGAGACTGACCAACACCAACCTGCTCTTCGTGGTGGCCGAGAAGCCGCTGTGCAGCCAGTGCGAGGCCGGTCGCCTGCTGCAGAAGGAGACACACTGTATCCTGCCCCCGCCCCCCGCGCCGCCCCCCTCCAACCCCTCCCTGCCACCGCCTCCTTGACTCCCCACTCATGCCCAGCGGACGGCCCGGAGCAGTGCGAGCTGGTGCAGAGACCGCGCTACCGGAGAGGCCCGCACATCTGCTTCGACTACAACGCAACGGTGAGCGGGAGAGGGCCGCGGACCCGCCTTTCCGCCACCCTCAGCCCTCCTGCGCCGACGCACTCCTCTCCTCTCCCCGCAGGAAGATACCTCAGACTGTGGCCGCGGAGCCTCCTTCCCTCCGTCGCTGGGCGTCCTGATCTCCCTGCAGCTGCTGCTCCTCTTGGGCCTGCCGCCTCGGCCGCAGCCTCAAGTCCATACTCTCGTCGCCTCTCCCCGCTTCTGAGGGTCCCGCCTCGGCCCCGCCCCAGCCCTGGCCTCCTAGCCCCGCCCCCGCCCCACCCCCACACTCTGTCTGAGAGTCGCGTCCCTCCCTCAGTGAAGGACTTCAGCTGGGTGGCGGGGGGAGGGTTCCAAAGTAGGACGCCCGTCTTTGGCACCTAGGACGTTTCTCACTGCTGAACTACCCAAGTGTCCCCAGATTCTGGACTCCAGCGGGCTTGGACAGGGAAGCCACATGTACCAGTGCCAAACCAGGCCTTCCCTGCCCCGCCCCACCCGGAGGTGTCCCCTGCCTGGGCATCGTGCCTCAGCTGGACTCTTCCAATCTGGCCCCTCTGCTCCACCCAGGCCCAAATCTATTTTCCCTGGGAATAATGGAGGAAGGTGAGATGGCAGCTTAAGGCCTGTGCATCCAAGCTGAAGTCCCCGCTGAGGAGAAGTTCTGGGGCAGCCCCCCATGCACTCCTGCCCCTTTCAGGCCTACAGACCTTCACCCCCAGCCTGCAGGTGTCAGGACAGTCTCACAGTGACATCAGTTTAGACACAACCCCGCACACACCTGGAACCCAGAGAGCAGAAGCTAGCCGTAGCCTCCAGGGCAGACAAAAGACACACAGACACACATCATGGGGGGAGGGCTCAAAAAGCCTTACACAGGGTGAGGAGTTGGTGGGAGGGTTGGCACCTGCACACTCCATCTCCTGCTCACCACCTGCCTCAAATCTGAGCTGCAGCCAGCCAGTCCTCCCGTCGCAAAAGCTGAATGTCAAACAGTGCCAAATGCAGGGCAGGGGGAAGACTCCTCTGTCCCACCCCAAGCCACCAGTGTCCTCCAAGTGCCCCTCGCCTTGCCAGGTGCTCATTATAACCATTTCTCACTAGTGTCAGGCCCCCAGAGGGACCACATGCCACTGCCTGCACTCCTTGGCAGAGGAACCCCCACCAGACATTGCCCTTTGCCTTACCAGGGGTGACTTGATCTCTCCTGGCTGGGCCATCCTGCCCCAATCTGGCCCTTACACACTGGCCTGTGCCTGTTCCCTGTGTTCTTCCTACTCATGCACACACACGCACAAACACTCTCCCTGCCCCCAGGAGGCCAAACTGCCCCTCCCCTGCTGAACACACACTTGCACACACTTAAAACGTACACACAAAGGCTGGGCCTGGCCACATCTCTCCACACCATTCATTCTGGTCATTTCCCCAAAGGTATTCCAGCATGGGGTGTGCCCATTCGGGGACTGAGGGCAGGGGGATGTAGCCGTGGGTCTCAGATGGACTGGAAAAAGGGGGGAGGGTGATGCATTAATTAATGGCTCCGTTAATTAATGTCATGTTGCTTGTCAATTTCTCAGTGTGTATGTATGGTCCATGCCCACTGCTGGTGCCAGGGTGGGTATCCATGATGTGTGCCCGGCCTGGATGTCAGTTGTGTTCTGTGGGGGCGTGTGTGTAACTGTAGTGTAGTCAGGTGCTCAATGGAGATATAAAAATAAACATAAACAAAAATAAATATATATTTTAAGTTTAAAAAAAACAGACAAAACAATTCCCATCAGGTAGTTGTCCAACCCCCAGCTGGGTCTGATCCTGCTCATCACCCACCTGACCTGGCTGCCCCCTCACTTGGGCTGGGGGGTTGGGGGGCCATTTCCTTTTCTCTGCCCTTTTTTTTTTTGTTGTTGTTCTATTTTGTACAGATGAGTCGGAAAACAACAGCAACAAAAAAGTCAAGAAACTTTGTAAAATATTGTGTGTGTGATTCCTTGTAAAATATTTTCAAATGATTTATTACAGAAGATCAGTTATTAAATAATGTTCATATTTTCACTTCAAACAGTTTCTATCCACTGTGTCAGACTTAGAGGGAGGACTACGTAGCTATAAAGACAAGTGGCCAGGACCTTAGAGTCCTACTCTGCTCTGTTAGGAGCAATCCAGGTCTCCAGGAGTGACAAAGTATGATTCTCGATAGCACCTCCTACAGCCCAGACCTTTGACCTACTTTGTCTCATTTCATCTCACAAACCACCAGAAAAAAGCTACCCTCATAAAAAAAAAAAAAAAAAAAAAAAAAAAAAGCCTCCCAGAGCATCAGGGCAAAGCCCAGACCCTGGGGGAAACAGCGACAGGCAGTTTCAGGCTGGGCCCCCACCATCTGGTCAGACTTCGGGGGCCACACAAAAAGCCAGTGCCTACTGGTGCCCAGGTGCCTATCCTGCTGTCCCTAGGAGGCCAGGGTTGGGCATACCCACAAGCAAGTGGGGGCTCTACCCTAGCCAAAGAGAGACCAAAGGCAAACCGAGTTTTTGCAAATCCTCTGGCAAGTCATGTCCTTCACCCTTGTTCATGTGACCTCTGTCCTTTTCATTGCAAGAGAATTATAATTAATACTGAAGAGGTTTCTTGGTGGGCACTGTCAATACTCTTTCCAACACACATGGGACCAGGAACTCTGCTCAATCTGCACTCACTGATGGCCATCCATCTGATCCTCACCATAATCTTAGGGACTGGTACAAGTATATCTCCATAACACAGATGAGAAGAGCACCCAGGTAACAAGAGTAAATAATCACCAAAGGTCTCATGAGATGGCCAGCTGGAGGGGGCCTTGGATGCTAAACAGATGAGAGGACATTCCAGGGCCAGACATGGTGGTCTTGCCTGTAATCCCAGCACTGAGGGAGGCTGAGACAAGAGGATCAGAAGTTCAAATCCTACCTGGGCAAAATAGCAAGAACTTGTCTCAAAATATAGAGGCCAGGCATGGTGGCATATGCCTGTAATCCCAGCACTCAGAAGGCTGAGGCAGGAGAATTAACTCGAGTTCAAGGCCAGCCTGGACTACATGGTGAGCTCAAGGCCTACCTGAGTTAGAGTGAGACCCTGTCTCAAAAAAAATAATAATAATAATAAAATGTAGAAAAGGCTGAGGATGTTGCTTACGGATATAGTGCACCTGTGTTTGGTGCCGGTATTAAAAAAAAAAAAAAAAAAAAAAAAAAAAGGCATTTCAGGCCTCAGTCAAGACAGGGCTTTCCATATAGCCGGGCGTGGTGGCGCACGCCTTTAATCCCAGCACTAGGGAGGCTGGGGTAGGAGGAGCGTTATGAGTTCGACGCTGGTTTGGGCTACAACTAGAGCGCAAGGCCGACCTGAGTTACATAGTGTGACCCTGCCTCATAAAACTAGGGCTGGGAGTTTGGCTCAGTGGTGTAAGCGCCTGTCGGGCAGGCGTGAGGCTGTGAATTCGATCCCCAGTGCCGCGCAAAAAAAAAAACAGGGCTTTCCTTATTCCTCCACAGGAATTCCATGGGGGTGACTGCAGAGCACCACCTAACCTTTGATCACAGGGAAGTGCCTAACTCTCAACCCTTAATAAAATACAATTTTGAATTTCAGATAACACTGTAGTTTTTTAGTAGGAAAGTGTGTTTCTATTATATGGGGCATACAAAAATGTGGGGCATGTTTATACTAAAAAGCTACTCATTACCAGGCATGGTGGCACATGTCCGTATAATCCCAGATTTTGGGAAGCTAAGGCAGGAGAACCACAATTTTGAGGCAAGCCTGGGCAATTTATTACTGAGACCCTGCCTCAAAGCAAAATTTAAAAATTTGTAGTGCTGGTGATGTGGCTCAGTAGTACAGTACTTATCTAGAATGTGTGAGGCCCTGAGTTCCAGCCCTAGTACCCACCCACCCCACCCCCCAATTTTTTTTTAAGTTAAGCCTCCCAAACCCCATCCTCATCCTTGAGCTTTCGGGACCAACTGTTCATTCTCCCTCGCATCCCAAGAACGGGAGAAAATGGCCCCGACTACTACAACTCCCGGCACACCCTTCTTCACCAGGACGGGAGCAGCCTGAACACACAGCACTCTGGGACTTGTAGTTCTACCCAGAAGCCTCTACGGCTGACCCTCGGCAGGGGGCCAAGTACTCAGTATCCCGGCATGCCGAGGAGCCGGAAGACGCGCACTCAGAAGTCATCCGCACCCCCACCGCCTCCACCGGAGGGCGCATGCGCAACACCCCTGTTTGTCGGCCCCTGAAAAGCGAAGGGAGGAGGTGCTGTGGGGACGCCAAGGCCGACGACGAACTGCAGCTGACCCGGCTTCACTCGGACCTGGAACGAGGAGCCAGTCCCGTGCGGTTCGAAGGGCCCTGCCGTGGGTGGGGAGACCTAACCGTGAAATCGACGCTAGCTTGACCATCCTGGCGCAGGGCCTGCGGGGCAAGCCAAAGTCGCCCAGGACCTTACCTCAGGGGCCGGGCGAGGGCCCTAGGCCCCGGCGCGGAAACCAGGCCCAGCTGTGCTTTCGGAACCACACCCCGACCTGCCCGGAAGCCAAACCTTCACCAGGGCCATAGGCCGGTGACGGCCCGCGCCCGGGCCTCCCGTCGGGGCTGGACTAGGACTAGGCCCCGGGGAGGCCCCTGGCCCCCTGCTTCTCTTCCCTCAGGCCGCCACCCGCTGGGAAGATGCAGCGCGCCCTTCCGGGTGCCCGCCAGCACTTGGGGGCTATCCTGGCCAGCGCCAGCGTGGTGGTGAAGGCGCTGTGCGCGGCGGTACTGTTCCTCTACCTGCTCTCCTTCGCTGTGGACACGGGCTGCCTGGCCGTCACCCCCGGCTACCTCTTTCCGCCCAACTTCTGGATCTGGACCCTGGCCACCCATGGACTGATGGAGCAGCACGTATGGGACGTGGCCATCAGCCTGGCCACAGTGGTAGTGGCAGGGCGTTTGCTTGAGCCCCTCTGGGGAGCCTTGGAGCTGCTCATTTTCTTCTCGGTGGTGAATGTGTCTGTGGGGCTCCTGGGGGCCTTTGCCTACCTCCTCACGTACATGGCTTCTTTCAACTTGGTCTATCTGTTCACTATCCGTATCCACGGTGCCCTGGGGTTCCTAGCTGGTGTCTTGGTGGCACTTAAGCAAACTATGGGAGACTGTGTGGTCCTGCGAGTGCCTCAGGTGCGCATCAGCGTAGTGCCCATGCTGCTCCTAGCACTGCTGTTATTGCTGAGGCTGGCCACACTGCTCCAGAGCCCGGCACTGGCTTCTTATGGTTTTGGACTGCTCTCCAGTTGGGTTTATCTTCGCTTCTACCAGCGCCATAGTCGGGGTCGAGGAGACATGGCTGACCACTTTGCTTTCGCCACTTTCTTCCCTGAGATCCTGCAGCCAGTGATGGGGCTGCTGGCAAACTTAGTGCATGGCCTCCTGGTGAAGGTAAAGATATGCCAGAAGACAGTAAAGCGCTATGATGTAGGAGCTCCATCTTCCATCACCATCAGCCTCCCAGGCACAGACCCTCAAGATGCTGAGCGGCGAAGGTACTGTGAAATCTTCCAAAATTTTAGCAAGCTGGGAGAGTTTTGGTCGAATCATATGCCAGCTGTCAAGGTGGTTGCTGCACATAGGATGGTGACTTACAGTTGTTGGGCAGGTTCAGAAAGAGAGAAGGTCCAGTCTTTGGTCTTGAGAAACTTAGCAGGCAGGTGTCAGGGTTCAGTTATATGATTTTCTCACCACTCCAGCCACTTAGCAAATCTCATAAAATGCTAAATTTCCTTTGGTGCTGTGTAAGGGGCTAATGGAGATCTGCTACCTCCAGCCTTGCTTCAGAATCTCCAAATCCTACACACTGGGCCCTGGGATCCAGAAACAATTTGTTGGTCCTTTCTGCCCTTTGAAGAGGCTACAGGAAAGGAAGACTGGGGTCCTTAAAAGGTAGTCAGAGCTGTGCACTGTAGCACACACCTGTAGTCCCAGTTACTTAAGAGGCTGAGCTGAAGGATCACAAGTCTGAGGCCAGCCTCGGCAGCTTGGTAGGACTTTGCCTCAAAAGTGGAGGAAAGGAAGTATAGCTTAGTTGCATAGTGCAAGCAAAGCATGTGCAAGCTGTGGGTTCAACCCCCAGCACTACAAGAAATTAATTAATTTTTAAAATGTGAGGACAGGCATGGTGGCACAGGCCTGCAATCCCAGCACTCAGAAGGCTAAGGTAGGATAGTGGCAAGTTGGATGCCAGCCTGTGCTACATAGTTGAAGACAAGCCTAAACTATAAACTACATAGTGAGACTTGTCTCAAAAAAACAAAATACAGCACTTGGGAGGCTGAGGCAGGAGGATCACTGCAAGCTCAAGGCCAGCCTGAACTACATAGTGAGACCCTGTCTCAAAAAGACAAATTATTTAATAAAGTTAATTAATAAAAATTAAAATGTAAAAGGGCAAAGGATGTAGTTCATTGATAGAGCAGTTGCCCTGGGTTCAAACTCTGGTAGTACAAAGAATTAAGGTGATGTGGGCCACCCTAGTTTCCAAGTGCTGGATTATGCCCTCTTCCTGAGCCTTAATTCAGAGGCTGTTTCTCTGCCACTTATTTAAGGAAGCTTGGGAGATCACCATGTTTACCCACCCGCCTTCAGCAGACATGTGTCACCAAACCCAAGGCACAGGCTGGCTACATGATCCTACCACAGGAGCTTGCTGACTACACCAGAAAACGAAGATACTTGCATTATCTGTAAACCAAGCCATCTGCAGCATCAGGAATCCCAACTGAATTATTCACTGGATGCACTTTGGCCAAGGCAGGAGAGATCTTTTTTTAATTCATCTCTTACTCTCCCATATCTGAGAATTCCTCAGAGTGGTCACAGTTTCCACAAAGTCCACAACTCTATCATTCTCAACATTGTTTGTTTTTATTTGTTTTTTGTTTGTTTTGTTGTTGAGACAAGGTCCTAGCCTAAAGTGGCCTCAAACTCAGAGCAATCCTCCTACCTCAGCCTGGAACTACAGGCGTGTGCCACCATGCCTGGCTTGAGAGGTTTTGTTCTGGGTGTTTGTGTTTTGTTTTGAGACAGGGTCTCACATTGTGGCCCAGGCTGGCCTCAAACTCAAAGTCCTCCTGCCTTAGCCTCCTGAGTGCTGGGATTATAGATATGCACCACCACACCTGGTGTACTGAGGTTTTATGCGACAATCTGGTGCAAGCCTTTCTCTTTTGCATTTGTCAGATTTATGCTTTTTCTCACTTGCGAAGTGGGTTCTTGGCAGGAAGCTTATTGAATTCAGCAGAAGAGTTACTCCTGAGCACTCTTCCCTGGGGCTGTGCAGCTCGAGTGCACAGTACATCCCTTCCTTGAAAGTTTCAAGATTGGTGGGCCCCGGTGATACGTGTGAAAAAGCACTCACTGCTTACTACAAGGGTCTGTTTCTGGGCCCTGCAGCTTGGATCTCTCAGTGATAAGTCCCAAAGACAGAGGTCTGACTTGATCTTATCCAGTAGAGGCGATGGGGCCAGGATTCCTGGACTTGGGAGGAACTGAGCTGCTTTTGGAGCTGTTTTGGTGGGAACAGGCCAGTGGTATTGGCCCCTCCTCCTGTGAGCGGTCTTAGATTGTTAGGGTTAACTGGACATTCCAAAAACATCTACCGAGGTCCAAAAAAATAAACGGGAGGCAGGGAAGGGGAGAAGAAGTAGGAGCAAGCAAGAGGTAGGTTACTGTAAATGGAGGTGGGGGTTACTCCTCCAATTTGGTATCTGGCTGCATGGCACTCTCAGATCTAAAGTGCTGCTAGTAGGAAGGCATATTTCCCATCTGTGCCTTTGACCCTTGTGAGAAAGTGACTAGCATGGCACTCTGTCCACGTTGGCCAGCTTTAGACAGAACTGGCAACAGCATCTCTGGGATAGAAGCCTTGGCAGCAAGAGGAAAGGACTGTCCCATGAGTGCCAGCTTGCCATATGCCAGGTTAGGGGGTAGGGGAAAGCATGCTGGGCTTTCTATGTACGTGACCTTGTTGCCGCTTCTGTCTTTTTCTATGGCATGGTAGAGATTTTGGTTCTCTTCTAGAACCTAGAAGGCTGTACAGTCTGTCCCCATCTTGGTGGCACAGAAAGGATGAGGCATCAGGAGTCCACAGTGACCACTGCTGGAAGTGTTACCTGGCAGTGTGGTCACTCTTTCTGGTAGACCAGGGTACCAAGCACGTGGAATTACCTGCTAGAAGACCTCCCTACCTCCCCACCAAGTGGCACTTTCACAGGGGTGTCTGCCCCTAGGAAACACCAGGCTCTAGCTTGGGCCCTACCCATGTGAGCTGTTCCTCTTCTTATACAGGCTCTGCTAAGTGCCTGTGCTAACACAGGTCTTGGAATATTTGGGAATTCTTCTAGGAAGGAAGGTATCAGAGGTAAACTGATCCAAATTGACCTGCTTCCTGCACTGAGTGCAGAGGGAGGTGCCAAGTGCCACCTTTTCTCAAAAGACCCTTGCCAAGACGTTTGAAATAACCCTAAGCAGGAAAAAGAAAGAATTACTAACCTTCTTCTTGGATGTGACACCAGTGCCTAGGCAGGAGCCATTACTCATCTACCCTGGATCACTAGACCCTTAAACGACAAACTCAAAACAATTCCTGGTGCCTGGCCTACTGGGCAGTCTGGCAGATATCCAGCTGCCTTTTCATCCTGGAGGTACCCCAGCTATGAAAAGAAAACTACAGCCTTTGAGTTCTCATTCTGATGGCAGAGTGGGCCCCAACTCAATCTCGGGGGGAAATCAGGACCTCATGGAAAAGGGGAAACATGGAATTCTGGGAGAGAAGACTTACGTGATAGTGGGAGGTAGCCATGGGTGAGGCGTACAGGGTATGCAGCAAACCCAAACCCAGAGTGTCCTTCCTGTCTCCTCTGGCTCTAGGCAACTGGCCCTGAAGGCCCTGAATGAGCGGCTGAAGAGGGTGGAGGACCAGACCGTCTGGCCCAGCATGGATGATGATGAAGAGGAGGCTGGGGCCAAGGTGGACAGCACCCTGCCCTCAGAAAAAGTTCCTACATCTCCAGGAAAGGGGGCTGCCCCAGAATCCAGTCTCATCACCTTTGAGGCAGCTCCCCCAAAGCTGTAACTCCAGACCATCTTGAGTGTAACACCTCCTCTCCCACGCCCCCTTGATGCCTCTCGGCTACTCCAGGGCATGACCACTCTGAGGAAAGGCAACAAGGCCTTCTGGGGGTTTTCAGGGCCTTCTGCTATGTTGCGCCAACACTACCAAGGACCCTTGCTACCTAGTTTGAACTCCAGACAACCATTAGGTCAGGCCAGGGGCCTCTGAGGCATCAGCCAATCCAGGACCCCATCTGAGGTACAACTGTACCTCAGCAAGCAGCCCCAAGCAAGTGGCTGTAGGGACACTGGTGCCACAGTTGCTGGACCAGCCCTCACACCTGAAACTGGTTGCCAAGAACCCTGAGCCAAGGCAAGGATTTGCATTTGCCAAAAATGTTATGGGGGCCCAGCCAGTGCAGGAGTCAATGCAAAGCAGCACATCCCTGCTCGCCCCTGGAAAGACTGCGTTTGTCCAGATGTCTTGTCTCCCTCTGCTGCAGCTGTGACTGCTCCTGGGCCAGAAAAGCCACAGTTCCCAGGTATTTTCTACAGGACCACTTGAGCGGGCAGTCGAGCCCAGCCTTGGAGTATCAATAAAGCATTTCTTTGAGGTATGACTCCTGGGCTCTCAGGCCACCCTGTACAGCCTTTCATCATGTTCAGGTGTAAAGCTAGATGGTCTTTACTTTGGACTTTGTCTCCATGGCATCTCCACCTGGGTAGGAAGCCCACTCCCAGAGTCCCCTTCCCTGTGCCACATGCCTGCTGCCAGGCAGCCATCTCAGAGCCATCACCTCAGACCCTTACTCCTTTTTGTCTCCCTCCAGTCCCAAGTTGAGGATCCCCTCTGCCCCTTCCCAGAGGATCTGATAGTTGAGGGCCTCTTCATCATAAGTAGTTGCTCTTGCCCATGTTTCACCTCTAAGAGAGAGTACTCTATACTTGCCACCTATGGAGACAGCCCATCCCTAGCTCCCCTTCTGTCACTGTCTACAGCCAACCACCATAGAGACTGGCACAGTCCATAGTTGGGAGATAGATGGGGAGGACATACAGCTTTACCACTCAGAGCTGTAGCTCTAGGGTCTCCTGGAGCCCTAAATGGCATAGGAGACTCAGGAGCCAGGTCCCAGGAACCTGTGTTGGAACATCTTCCACCATTCAGAAGGGGTCTCCACCTTGCCCAGCTGCCTGTTGTCTTGTGCTGAAGGCATTAGTGAAAACGATCCCCAACTCCGGGCTGCTCCTCCCATCAGTGTTTTCATATAATTTTTATTTTCTTTTTTTTTTTTCCTCTCTGTAGTTTCTGGATATACCAGCATATGTATGAACTGCATTGCTGAGGAGGCAGTCTTGTAACCCCATTTTCATCCAGACACACAATCCATATGCTCCTTTGGGATAATGTAGAGAAAAGGAAAAAGAGAGGCACTCTAACATGAGGAGCAAAAATGTCACACATGGAGTTCCTACCCATGACTGCCCCAATGCCTGAAGTGTCCCCTCATCCAGTCAGCGGAGACAATCCAGAAGGTCCCCAGCCGCAACACCTATCCTGAGGAGCAAATCTAGCTTCCCCTTGGCTGGGAAGAGCTCATGGCTGGATCCTCTTGCGGTATAGGTACGCATTGCTCACCTGATTCATGATGACCAAGCTGGTGAGAACAGGGCATAACACAGCCAGGTACCAGGCCCCACCAGTGACAGAGGCAGTGAACCACAGTGAGCACATGCCCAACAAGAGGCTGGCACTACCCAGCAGGTAGCCTACCAGCCCAGAAGTGGCATGGTATAGCTTGAGCTTTGCCAGGGGCCATCGGGGTAGCAGTTTGGGATACAGCAGCCCCACACCACCTGTACACTGCAGCCCTGCCCACAGCACAGCTAGCAGCCCTGCCTGCCCATGCCATGTGGCCAAGTGGGCTTTGCCAAGTTGTTCTTTGTGAAGGATAACGAGGCCCAGGCCCAGCAGTGCACTCAGCAGGGCCAGCAGCTGCAGCACCCAGTGGCAGCAGGCTCGACCCTTCCGTGAGAAGGAGCGCAGCAGTGAGCTCTCGGGAGAGAACACCAGTAGTGCCTCGGTCATCAAGAAGGAGAACTGAGGAGACAGGGGTAGAAGAAGTGAATGAGGGTGCTATGCCAACAGGGGAGGCCTCAGATAACCCTGTCAGTGCACCTGAGCTGATGCCCCTTTTCATCTCTCCCCAATTGACAAGACTGTCCATTTGGTGGAGCAACAGTGGAGAGCCCCTTCTGGGACAGGACATCCACTCTGACTGGTTAGACTTGCCACACTTCTTCCTGGGTGCTATTCTGAAATGTCAGCTCTGCTCTGCTGTGTTACCCAGCAAACAAGGTTGAGATGTGGCAGTTATAAATGATTCAAAACTGTCTCCCTTCCATGGGCTGGATATGGTTTCTTGACAAGAACTGGCCACGTGAGTGCACTGTTTCAGAGGAAATTATCTAGATACACCACCATAAATTTAAGGTAAAAAGGGAGGGAACATCCAAATGGAATTTTTCAGCTCTCTGCCTAGAAGCGGGAGAAGCCTCATTTTGTGCTTAAACATCTGTTCTGGTTCAAGCCTGGGATATATTCCAGGGGTAGGAGTGGAAGCATGCATCTCTTCCAGACACTTAAGTATCTGTAAAGATTTAGGAGGCACCGCCCTTACCCATGCTCCCACCCCTAAACACTATGCAGACCCACTACTTACAGCGAAAGACATAAGCACAGGGTGCCAGGAGAACAGGCCTGAAATGAGAAGAGAATTTGTGGGGCTGAGGCAACAAGAAGCTAGCCATACCAATCCCTACAGGCTGAGGAATGTGGGCAGCCCATCACCTAAAGAGGTGCTGCCAAAATGTGAGTCCCCCTTTGCTGCAACAAGCTGACCCCACACCCGTCCTCACTTCCTGGATCAGAGGCCATGCTTTGCCACTGTTCCAGCACCTCCCAAATGAAGCACAATAACAAGGAAAGAAAACCAGGTAGTCTGCAGGGCTTGGCCAAGCTGGCAAAGCCCCTACACCTATCTGCTCCACTCAGAACACCGTCCCTCCGATACAGCATATTCCTAGCATGTCAGCCCTGTTCCCAGGAGTCAGGCCCAAAGCTTCATACTGCCCTTGTTCCCCAAGAAGTCAACTATGAGTTCTACTTACTGGAACCAGGCCTGGCAAGTACAGCCACAAAGATGGTAAAGCCCAGGGCCACAAGGTGAGCTGCAGCCCCAGAGGCAGTGCGCAGAGTTCGGTAGATGTGCGACTCGGTCTCCACAGAAAGAGCCATGGTCAGCTGGACCGGCAGCTGTAGCCTGAAAGCATAGTACTATTGGCAAGAGTCACTCCCCAAGCCTCTCACTACAGAAAGGGTTATAGACAGGAATGTCACCCTCTTCCAAGAAGTTACAGTAGGAAAGAACAAACCAAGGCCGGCACCAGGAATAGTCGCAAAATGCCAATAGAAGGCCGGCAACCCGTCAGTGTCTATTTGTATCTGAACTGGTATCGACCCCTATACCACTTCTAAGGTAGGATACGCAAGCTCGGGGAAAACTACAAATCCCAGAGTGCATCATGCTCGAGAGCGCTAGCTGGGAGGCCGTAGAGCACTCCGGGAATTGTAGTTCCCAGTTGCGTGACCAGTTACAGCACAAATCGCTTTGCGCACCGCCTCCCGACGTGCCGCTAGCATGCTGCATCCCCAGTTTAGGGATATGCCCACCTCACCTGCAGCGCCGACCTAACGCGATGCTAGTCTCAAAAAAAAAAAAGCTGGGTGCTCCGGTGCCCTGCCGCACGCGCCGACGCCCCGTCACGTCACGGAGCAGCTTCACTTCCGGGTGCGACACCGACCCACCCGGGACTTCCTGGGACGAGCCCTTAGCCACGCCTCAGAGTCGCACTGCGCAGGCGCTATTGAACGGACGACTTTGCTAGTGTGTGTGCGCGCAAGTCTACCACACTTAGTGATCCAAAACTCGGGGCTGTCTCTGACAGATGCTCTCGGGCTGGTGACCCCTGCACGCCAAGGACCAAGAGCTACCGACCCAGAAGCGGTTAGCGCCATGGGCAGCAGCTGCCGCATCGAATGTATATTTTTCAGCGAGTTCCACCCCACGCTGGGACCCAAGATCACCTATCAGGTGCCGCCAGGGATCACGGGATTGGGACAGGGACAGGGACGCTTTCGGGAATTCATCTGACTGGCTGGAGGCGGTGGATTCTCGTGCAGCGTGCAGGCATTTGCAGATAATCGTGAAGGGGAACGATATTGAGACCTGAGTCTTGGGCTTGTCTTGTGGCAAGGAAGACAAAACTACGTCACATAATCAGTGTTTTCGGAAAATCAAGTTATAGGGTTCAGGGGAGGGCTCTTGGAAATTGAGGTAGGTGGCCCAAGAGAATCCCTGGATTGAGACCTAAATGATGCACAGGATAGTGGGTGAGGTAGAAAAGAATGTTTCAGGTAGAGGTAACAGCGAATTCAAAAGCCAGGAAGCCAATGAGAGCAAAGGATGTGTTTGAAAATACAAAGGAGTAGTAAACCTGTGTAGATGGGAGATAAGGAAACTAAAAGGACTTGCGGGGTCAGGGTCATCCTGTGAACTCCACCCTGTCCCACTGTCCACTGAGCAGCCTCTTGCCACTCTTGTCCCCAGGTCCCTGAGGACTTCATCTCCCGGGAGCTGTTTGACACCGTCCAAGTGTACATCATCACCAAGCCAGAGCTTCAGAACAAGCTTATCACTGTGTGAGGCCCTAGCTGGGTGGAAGCTGGGGGGGAGGGAGGTCCTGGGGGGAGGGGCTAGCTCAGGGTGCCCTGACTGGTTTCTACCTATGCAGCACAGCCATGGAAAAGAAGCTGATCGGCTGTCCTGTGTGCATTGAACACAAGAAGTACAGCCGCAATGCCCTTCTCTTCAACCTGGGTTTCGTATGTGATGCCCAGGCCAAGACCTGTGCCCTGGAGCCCATTGTTAAAAAGCTGGCTGGCTACCTGACCACACTGGAGGTGTGTAACGAGATGGGCTTGGGTGTGTGGAAGGGCAGAATTTGGGAAAGTATACTTGTGGTTCCAAGATCCCAACCTTGGGCAAGGGGTTTAGTTCACTGGTGCAGCACCTGCCTGTTAAGCGTAAGGTCCTGAGTTTGATTCCTGGTACACCCCAAAAACAGCCCCAACCTCACCCTGACACCTAGCTCAGAACCCAGACAGGCACCCAGCCAGCCAGAAACCCTGGAATACCCACTATACTGTCCATCCTCTACCCAGCTAGAGAGCAGCTTCGTGTCCACAGAGGAGAGCAAGCAGAAGTTGGTGCCCATCATGACCATCTTACTGGAGGAGCTAAACGCCTCTGGCCGGTGTACCCTACCCATAGGTATGCCCTTACCTCTAAAAGGACGGCAGATGAATAGAAGGATAGGAAAGTGGCAAGAGAAAGTAAAGTGAGTGCACCTGCTGGGAGAGAAGAATAAGATTCTGCAACACTGGTGACCAGAAAATGGCATAGGCAGAGGTGATAGTGTCCAGGGTCCTGTGTATGATGGACAAAGGGGGACAGCCACCAGAACTCGCCCACTCTGCCCCTTGGGCACATTCCTTTCCCTGGACCTGTTTCTCAATGGGAAGAATGAGTGGTGCACATGTGTAGTCCTAGCTACTCAGTAGGCTGAGGCAGGAGGATGGCAAGTTTGAGGCTAGCCTGGAAAACTTAGATCCCATTTCAAAATAAAGTAAAAGTCCTTTAATCCCAGCACTCGGGAGGCTGAGGTAGGAGGAGTGTTGTGAGTTCGAGGCTGGCTTGGGCTACAGCGCGAGCGCAAGGCTGGCCTGAGCTACATAGTGCGACCCTGCCTCAAAAAACTAGGGCCAGGAGTTTGGTTCAGTGGCTTAAGCGCCTGCCTGGCAGGCGCGAGGTGGTGAGTTCGATTCCCCAATGCCACAAAAATAAATAAATAAAGTAAAAGCCAGCCATGGTGGTAAATGCCTGTAATCCCAGGAGGATCATTGCAAATTGAAGGCTGGCCTGGGCTACACAATGAGTTCAAGGCCAGCCTGAACTATATAGCAAGATGCTGTCTCAAAAAACCAAAACATAAAAAAAATTTTTTAAATAATAAATAAATAAACATAAAATAAATGGGCTAGGGAGATAGCTCAGTGGTGGAGTGCTTCTAAGTAGGTGCAAGGCTCTGAGTTCAATGCTTGGTACCACAAAAAAAGAAAGGAAGAGGAAAAAAAATGACCATCCTCAGCCACCCGCCTCCCTCAAAGAGTTCTGGTCAGTGTGGAAGGTAACTGAAGGCCTCTTGAGAGAGATGGCCCTGAGGCTGTGGATGGGGTCCCCTGCAGATGAGTCCAACACCATCCACTTGAAGGTGATTGAGCAGCGACCAGACCCTCCTGTGGCCCAGGAGTATGATGTCCCTGTCTTTACCAAGGACAAAGAGGATTTCTTCAACTCACAGTGGGACCTCACCACACAACAGGTACGCCAGCCTTCCCTGAGTAGCATCACCTGGTCTGGCCACAGCCCTGGCCTCATCTGCCTCCACCAACCCTGCCCTGCCCCGACCAGATCCTACCCTATATTGATGGTTTCCGCCACATCCAGAAGATCTCAGCTGAGGCAGATGTGGAGCTCAACTTGGTGCGCATTGCCATCCAGAACCTCCTGTAAGTGGGGCCATAGTCATGTCCAGTATGCAGTCACCAGCCAGGAAGGAGCCTGAGCGTTGTGAGTATGGACTGACCAGGTGTGTCCTTGGAAGCTGAACACATCTCTTTCCCCTAGGTACTATGGTGTGGTGACTCTGGTGTCCATCCTCCAGGTAGGTTAGTCCAGGGTATGGATAAGTGAAGTGTGGACCAGGTGACTGGCCAGACTGGTCCAGCTGTCCATGCCCAGACCTATCATTCAGGCTCCTGTGCCTTCTAGTACTCCAATGTGTACTGCCCGACACCCAAGGTCCAGGACCTGGTAGATGACAAGTCTCTGCAGGAGGCGTGTCTGTCCTTCGTAACCAAGCAAGGTAGTAGTGGGCTCTGGGGGAAGCCACCTTGGGGAGGGCAGGGCCACCTGGTGAGCTGACCCTGGTACCCACAGGGCATAAAAGAGCCAGTCTCCGGGACGTGTTCCAGCTGTACTGCAGCCTGAGCCCCGGCACTACTGTGCGAGACCTCATTGGCCGCCACCCCCAGCAGCTGCAGCACGTTGATGAACGGTCAGAGCGGCATTCCCTGAGCAAGAAGGGTGTTGCCTGAGGGCAAATGAACCTTGGTTTCTCTGGAGGAGTCCTAGATCAGAGAGGCAGCAGAGGACTTGCCAGGGAGCAAAATCCCAGGCACAGCTATCCCAGGCAGGCTTCCTGGAGATGATGGGCTTGGGGGTCAGTCTGGCCACTGAGACGGAACTGAAAGGGAGACTCCAGGAAATGGTTGACCTGGCTAAAAGGAGGCCTGGTCAGGGCATCACCACTCTTTCCTCCGGTCCCCACTCCAGGAAACTGATCCAGTTTGGACTTATGAAGAACCTTATACGACGACTACAGAAGTATCCTGTGCGGGTATCTCGCGAGGAACAGAGCCACCCTGCCCGGCTTTATACAGGCTGTCACAGCTATGATGAGATCTGCTGCAAGACAGGTGGAGGCAGGCAGGGCAGATGGGATGGGAGAGGTGTCAGGGCAGGGGGGCCAGGCCAAGGCCTCTGACCCCACCCCACCCTCACCCCACCAGGGATGAGCTATCATGAGCTGGAAGAGCGACTGGAAAATGACCCCAACATCATCATTTGCTGGAAGTGAGGCTGGCTAGTGGGGGGGCATTGTTGTGTCTGCTCCCTCCTACCAACTCCTGCCCGGTACGTGGGCCCTAGACAAGTAGACTAGCGGGTGACCCCCAGTTCTGTAAATAAAATCATCCATTTCTACCTTTACTGAGTACTGCCTCTGAGTCAGCCACCAAAGATCTAGCGGCAAACGCAACAGCTACCAGTCTCCGTGCACTGGCGCGCCATCTGGTGGACAGAAACGACATAGGCAAGTAAATATGCCCCTTAATTGTAAAATGAAACAGCCTGAAACAGATGTACTAATGAAGAATGAATTGGGATGGGAACAGGGATTGCTCTGGATTAAATGGGCAAGAAAGACCGCACAGAAATTATTTAAACTGACCCCTAAAGCTGGGCGTGGTTGCGCAAGCCTTTAATCCTAGCACTCGGGAGGCTGAGGTAGGAGGAGTGTTGTGAGTTCAAGGCCTGCTTGACCTACAATGCAACCGCAAGGCCGGTCTGAGCTACATAGTGCGACCCTGCCTCAAAAAACGGGCCGGGAGTTTGGCTCAGTAGCTTAAGCACCTGACTGGCAGGTGCAAAGTTTTGAGTTCGATCCCCGGTGCCAAAAAACACAAAACAAAACAAAACTGACCCCTAGCCAGGCGTGGTGGCACACACCTTTAAACCCAGCACTCGGGAGGCTGAGGTAGGAGGAGCGTTGTGAGTTCGAGGCTGGCTTGGGCTACAACGTGAGCTCAAGGCCGCCCTGAGCTACATAGTGCGACCCTGCCTCAAAAAACTAGGGCTGGGAGGTTGGCTCAGTGGCTTAAGCACCTGTCTGGCAGGTGCAAGGTTGTGAGTTCGATTCCGGTGCCACAAAAAAATAATAACAGTAATAATAAACTGACTCCTGAGGAAGAGTATTCCAAGAGAGGAAACAAGTGCAAACCCTTGAGTCAAAGGGTGCAAACCCTTTACTTTTTGGGGGGGGCACTCTGGGTATTAAGAGGAACCCAAGAGAAGTCAATGGGGCTGGACCATGAAAGAGATTCAAAAATCAAAATCCCAGTCGTGTGTGGTACATACTCCTGTAATCCCAGCATTCTGAGAGGCAGAGACAGGA
This sequence comes from Dasyprocta punctata, assembly GCA_004363535.1. NCBI lineage: Eukaryota > Metazoa > Chordata > Mammalia > Rodentia > Dasyproctidae > Dasyprocta > Dasyprocta punctata. The sequence continues at coordinate 11,213 of RJWM01013242.1, read as the reverse complement.
AGATTTCAAATTAGATCCCAGCCTGAGCAATTTAGTAATTTAGCGACACTCTGTCTCAAAATTAAAGTAAAATAAAAATGACTGGTTGCGGCAGAATTGCCATGAGTTAGAGGCCAGCCTGGGTTATATGGTAAGTTCAAGACCAACCTGAATTATATTCGAAGGCCCTGTGTTCAGTTTCCAATACCAAATAAATAAAGTCCCAAGGAGGAAGAACCAAGGGGTAATCCTGCAAAGCTGCTGGTGAACCGCATCTGAGCCAGTATGCAGAGGGTTGGACAGCTACTGGGCCACCCGCCTGCGCAGGGGTAATCTCTGATGTGCACCTTTAAGACTGCAAGCTGCGCCGGGCGTGGTGGCACACGCCTTTAATCCCAGCACTCGGGAGGCTGAGGTAGGTGGAGCGTTGTGAGTTCGAGGCCGGCCTGGGCTACAACGCGAGCGCAAGGCCGGCCTGAGCTACATAGTGCAACCCTGCCTCAAAAAACTAGGGCTGGGAGTTTGGCTCAGCAGCTTAAGCGCCTGTCTGGCAGGCGTGAGGCTGTGAGTTCGATCCCCGGTGCCACAAAAAAAAAAAAAAAGAGGAAAAAAAAGGCTGCAAGCTGCTGGGAAGGCCCAGAACGGAAGTTGGTCTAGTGAAGACTGCTACACGTATCTCATGACCGGTTTGGACTAGGATGGAGAAAAGTTGTGGGCTTTGGGCAGCATTTGGGGAGTAGAGTCAACCAGTGGAACGGGATGTGAAAAAAGGATAAAGGAAACCATGAGCATCCCAGAGGGTCAAGAGGCACAGCTGCAGGAGTAGCTGGTGGGGACCTGGTTACCACAACCCTGTGCAAGCCAATTTGAAGTCCGGGGAAAGAGTCTAAGCCACAAGAGTCGGCCTGAGAGACTCATGGGCATGAGCGTTGTAAGAGAGAAGTCCTAGAGTTTGCAAAGCCAGGGCTTGCAAGCTATTGTGGGTGGGCGTGGTCAGTGGAGTGGGCGTGGTCAGCGGAGTAGGCCTGGCAGGCCGGAGCACACTGCGCAGACTCGTTTCCATGGCGGCAAGACCCACGCGCTCTAACTGCCCAGCGGCAGTTCTGCAACTGTCTTGTCCCAGACGTAGCCCTGCCGGAGTCAGCAGAGAGTGTTAGCATCCCAGCCCCAGCCACTGCCCAAGGTCCGCTGGATCCTGTGCTGGACATGGGCGACCTGGAGCTGCTGTTGCCCGGGGAAGCTGACACGCTCGTGCAGCAGCTGCGCAGCTTCCAGCCTCAGGAGATGGGCTCCGAAGGGTGAGGCGGTTCGGACAGGCGAAGTCTCCAGTTCCTTGAGTGGGAGGGCTTGGACCTGACATTGCGAAAGGGACTAGGAATATATAGCTCATGAGCCCCCTTTGACCCCTCAAGTTAGTCTTCAATACGACTCAACGCCCATCCTTGCCCCTGGTGCACACATGGGCACCCAAATACACACCCTTCCGGTGCAGGTGGAATCAGCTACATGAGAACTTGGAGAAGCTGAACATGCAAGCCATCCTTGATGCCACGGTCAGCCAGGGAGAGCCCATCCAGGAGCTGCTGGTCACCTATGGAAAGGTACACCAAGGAGTCCTGCCTTCCTTTCCTATACCTCAGCCACTCTACCACTCAGGTGCACATACATGTCTGCTCTCTCTGGGTTGGTACACCTCCCCTCCCTAAAGGGGAAAGAGTAATGTGTACATTACCTTTCATACCCCTTTTGAACAGAAACCAGGCATGCCAGGACTATGGTAGGGGATGTGTTGATTACAGGGACAGTTATGGATCTGAAAACAGGCTAGGCTGTAGAGAAAGGCCCCATGTGCTAAAGTCATCCTACACTGACTTGTAAGACCATAGGAGGTTCTCAGTGAAGTACATATGGGACTTTGGCTTAGAAGGAAGCAGCCTTTCTGACACAGGAGAGGCAGGGAAATGACAGGCTGGAAGATGGGCCAGGAGGTGGCACAAATAGAAGACTCGAGATGTCACTTGATAAAAGGGTCCCTCTGCAAGTCCACTACTAAGGGATAGGGTGGGAATAGTATCAGGAGCCAAACAGTCCCCCAACCTGCCTAGAGAGGGGTGCTGTGAAAGGATGAAATAAGAAAGAGACAAATTTTGTAATTCATGACAGAGGGGCTGGGAGGTCAATGATTCAGGATGGGCAGAGACAAAGACACTCAAGCCACTATTTACTAGGTGTATACTATAATCAGAGTGCAGTGGTGACCTTATGCTGATGAGGATCTTTATGTTGATGAGGACAGTGGGGAGAGATGGCAGGTTAAGGAGTTTGTCCTGTCCCCAAGGTGAAACTCTATTTGTATTACTACTGGGTTCTCAAGGAACCAGGATGTCTTCAGATGATGTAATCTTGCCCTGGGGCATCACAGCATCACAGGACAATTGAGGCCTCAGCTGTGACTGGAGGCACATGGAATTATGTTCCCACATACCATAGCCAGCTGGTATGGCAAGGCACTAGGCCTCAGACAAGCCTAATCACAGTTTAATTACGAAATGACTTTTCCCCAACAATTATATAGAATGGTCCTCAACAGAATAGAATACTATAAAGGGTCCTGAATAAGAGTGAAACTAAGGAAACAAGAAAGAGCCTTCAAGGGCCAAGACAGGACAGAGGGAGGGCATGAGCAAGAGGGCTGGCCTATAAGGGATGCCTGAATGGGGGAAGAGGGGATAGGGTTCAGGCACAGGAAGGACAAGGCAGCTTGATGACAGTTAGTGGTCCATCACAGGAACCAGGTGGGTGTCCCCACAGAGAAGTTTGGGTAGTTGGAAATAAAGGTCTAAGGGCAGAGGAGGGGAAATGTATTTATAGGGCCTGGGAGACTCTAGGGGTCCAGAGGAGTTTGAGAGCTGAGTCTGGCTAAGCCAGAGATGTGAGGCTAAAGTAGGCTAAAGTAGATCTATATCATCCCTTTTCTTTCTCCCACCTTTGAAAGATCCCAACACTGGTGGAAGAGCTGATTGCAGTGGAGCTGTGGAAGCTGAAGGTGTTCCCTGTGCTATGCAAGCTGGAGGACTTCAAGCCTCTGAACACCTTCCCCATATACATGGTGGTAAGCAGGGCACCCAGCTCAGCATTCATCACACTCTGTCTAGAGAGCCCTGGACTGGGAAGGTGGGAGCCCCTTATCCCTCCCTGCAGCCCATGCCTATCTTCCTCTTTATCTGACAGGTACACCACGAGGCCTCCATCATCAACCTCCTGGAGACAGTGTTCTTCCATAAGGTGAGGCACTATCTCTGCATGAGGGCAGCTGCTTCAGGCCAGGGCCTAGCAGGTTACATCCATGTGGGGAGGGCATCACAGAGAGAGAAAGAGAGAGAGAGAGAGAGAGAGAGAGAGAGAAAGAGAGAAATGGTTTCCCTCTTGTGCCCCACTAGGAGGTGTGTGAATCAGCAGATGACACTCTCTTAGACCTGGTGGACTACTGCCACCGCAAACTGACACTGCTGATAGGCCAGACTAGCCATGGTGGCCCCCCTAAAGAAAAGGCGTTCCAGGATAGTACCCCTATGCAGGTAGGTTGAGGTTTCCTAAGGTTGGTAAAGCCCAATATTTGGATTTCCCAAGGCCTGTGTGGGCAGGGGGTGGCCCTGGTAGAACACTTGTATGGTCCTCCCAGGAGTTGCAGAACCAGGCAGAGCTAATGGAATTTGAGATCTCACTGAAGGCCCTCTCAGTACTGCGCTACATCACAGACTGTGTGGACAGGTAGGCAGTCCTTCGGGACCTGGTGCCCACCGTGGAGAGCTGGAAGCCTGTAGCCTCTGCTCACATCCATGCCACCCATCCCCTAGCCTTTCCCTGAGCACCCTGAGTCGAATGCTCAGCACCCACAACCTACCCTGCCTCCTGGTAGAACTGTTGGAGCACAGTCCTTGGAGACGGCAGGAAGGAGGTAAGATCTTCCCTTGCCTACCCAAGTCCTACTCCACTGCTTCTAAGACATCCTTCAGGAGTTCTTTTTGTTTTTGTTTTTGTTTTTGTTTTTGTTTTTGTTTTTGTTTTTGTTTTTTTTGAGACAAGGTCTCACTATGTAGCCTAGGCTGGCCTCAAACTCACAGCAATCCTCCTACTTCAGCCTCCCAAGTGCTGGCATTACAAGCTTGCATCACCACGCCCTACCATCCTTCAAGATTGGTGAAAGTGGGCAGTTTGTGCACAGGCAGGCAAACCCTTTCCCCCAAATCCCAGAGAATATCACAATGCCCCACCCAAGGTGGGCCTGGGCCTTGGCTCTGCAGCAGACAAACCCTGAGCCCAACGCAGAGGACTCACACTGCTCTGAGGTCAGCACCGTCACTGCCTGAGCAAGTCCTATGGTCCAGGCTCTCCCACCTTGCCCAGGGAGTGGGCAACCCCTTATCCCACACAGCAGGCTCATTCACAGAGATTGCAAGGCCTGTGCTCAGTGTACTGGTTTTTCTCCCCAGGCAAGCTGCAGCAATTTGAGGGTGGCCATTGGCAGGCAGTGACCCCCTCAGAGCAACAGAAGCTGAGCAAGTTAGAAGGGCAAGTATGGATCGCCCTGTATAACCTGCTGCTAAGCCCTAAGGCCCGGTCTGGATACTGCCTCACGAGCTTTGCTAAGGGACAGCTACTCAAGGTGGGAAGTTCTTTGCACCTGTGCCCATGGCCCCAGCACTGTCCCACCCCATCCTAGCCTTACTGCCTCCTTGTTGGTTTTCTATGTCCACCTGTCTCTTCCCCTGTCCTCTTTCTGGATCCTGGGCTTAGTAGCTAGTGGGACATAAGCTCCACAGGAGCCCAGCCCAGGCCTTCACACCACTTTCACACTGACCTTCCCCGGACATACTTGCAGCTTCGGGCCTTCCTCACAGACACATTACTTGACCAGTTTCCCAACCTGGCAGATCTGAAGGGTTTCTTGGCTCACCTGGCCCTAGTTGAAACCCAGCCTCCTAAGAAGGACCTGGTGTTGGAACAGGTAGGCACCTGTTAAATTAGTCACTGAGGACCACTGTTCACTTTGCCAGCTCCTTCCTGCCTGTCACCAGTTCTCTATCCTAGATCCCAGAAATCTGGCAGCGGCTGGAGCAAGAGAACAAAGGCAAATGGCAGGCTATTGCCAAGCACCAGCTTCAGCATGTGTTCAGCCCCTCTGAGCAGGACCTCCGGCTGCAGGCACGAAGGTAAATGCTACAGAGCTGGCAGAAGGGGCAGATGGAGTACTTCTGTTCCCCTACTTTCCAGGCCCAGTCATGCCCTGTGACCCCCTCTCCAGATGGGCTGAGACTTACAGGCTGGACGTGCTAGAGGCAGTGGCTCCAGAAAGGCCTCGCTGTGCTTACTGCAGTGCAGAGGCCTCCAAGCGCTGCTCCAGATGCCAGAAGGAATGGTACTGCTGCAGGTGAGGGTATCCTAAGACCTTGGACTCCAAGCCCCCACTCCCAGATCCCCCACAAGCACTGCCATCCTCAGCTGGTCCATTTGCCTGCAGGGAATGCCAAGTCAAGCACTGGGAGAAGCATGGAAAGGCTTGCTTCCTGGCAGCCCAGGGTGACAGAGCCAAGTGAGGGCCATGGCTGCTAAGGGCTGACCAAAACAACCCACACAGAATGTTCCCCTGAACCACAGGATCGGAGTCTGTTTTCTGCCAAGCCCCAGTCCTACCAGTGGTGAGCAGAGCTGGACCAAGTAGAGTTACTGGCCCATCCCCACCGATCACACCAAATGAAGGCACTCCACTTCCTGTCCCACCCAGCAGATAGGCTGAGGGCAGGGAGACCTCAGCTTCAACAAACTGGGGCAGGAGGCGTGGGTGGAAGTTGTGGGTAAGGGCCGGATGTGGGGACCCTCTTCCTCTTGCACAGTAAAGCTAAACCCCAGAAACTCTCGTCTCAGTATGATGCTTTGCTGTTGTCGTTGGTGTGGGGGGTGGTTTAAGGAGAGAAGGAAAGGAGGGATACTACGGGCTCTTCAAGAGTGCTCCCGTCCTGTCCCACCCGAGGACCAACATCCTTGGCTCACAGCGGGTTTTCACTGCCTTGCTCTTGCTCTCCGGGACCTTTCCCACCGCCTTACAGGGATCTTGAGGGCAGCGTCCAAATAGAGCCCTGCCCTGCAGCCCCGCCTCCGCCCCGCCCCTGCCCGCCACCCACCCCCTCCCCTCCCGGCACTCGCTAATGCCCAGAGCGGGTGGAAACCCGTCTGATCGGTCATGTCGATGGAACCAGAGCTCATTGAGCTACGGGAGCTGGTAGCCCCTGGGCGCCCAGGCCCGGGTCGCACCCGGCTAGAGCGTGCCAACGCGCTGCGCATTGCGCCTGCCACCGCGCACAAGCCCGCACGGCAGCAGGCCCCAGGCCGTGGCCACCACTTCCAACCCGCAGGACCCACCACTCACACGTGGTGCGACCTCTGCGGTGACTTCATATGGGGCGTCGTGCGCAAGGGCCTGCAGTGCACTCGTGAGTAGTAGCCCCCACACTCCAGCCAGAGTGGAATGGGCGGGTAAGGGGCAGTGACATCACTGCAGGGCCTGGAGGGAAGGGTGGATGGGGTCTGTTACCTTGCCTCACCTCGCTGGGAACAGAGTTCAGGAAGATGGTTTCTGTCTTCTGGTACTCCCTCTGGGGCTAGGGCACAGTCCAGCAGAAGTGGTTGCCTGTGAATAACAAGGTGCTGATTCCAAGTTTGTCTTTAAAGTGACTGACATGACCCTTTTTGAAAAAACTTTTGTGCTTCAGGTCCTCTGAGCCCACAATCCCAGGCTTGCCTCTTCCAATGGTTCACTTAGTATCCCCTGCAAAATTCCTGGGGTGAGGGCAAGTTAGCCACCAATGAGAGGGAGCCTAGGAAAAGTTTAGAGTTTGAGTGGGCCCCCTGAGAGCAGAAATTCTGTTGAGTCTTTATTTAGCAAACATTTATTTTTGAGCCCACTGAACCAGATGCTAAAGCAAGGAAAAAAGTCATGTACTCAGTGGTCCTCCTGACCTCCTGGGAATTACCAGCAAATCACCAGGTCACTTTTACAGTCTACCAACCCCTGAATGCCTGAATCCTATCTTAGAACTGTTGAATCAGTTGCTGGAACTGGACCCTAGGTGTAATTTTTAAAACTCCCCAGATTATTCTAATATGCAGCCCTGGGTTAAGAAGTAGTGTTTTGGACCATATAGGAACTTAGGGATGATCCGTAGGCTTGTGGAGGCATGGATCTCATCCGGTACAAGTGTGGCTCACGTTCGCAGGAGAAGCACAGAATTTGTCACAGAAAACAAAACAGACTGGGACACTGCAGTGTTCTCAAGGAGAAATAAAGTGGCCACAGTGATGAGAAACAGATAAGAGATGGAATCAAAGATGAGTTTTTGTCTCAAACAACTGAGGGAGCAGTGGCAATTCGTCTCTGAGATGAGGGATCTCACAAGGGTAAGGGTACGGTGAAAAAGAGTTAAATTTTGATCATTCACTTGAAATGTCAGATATCCAAGGAAAAGTACTGATCTGAGGTGACAGGTTGGTGCTAGAGCTTTGGTTCTGGGGCAGATGAGTGTAGACAGCAGGGCAGTGATCAGGACTGAGCCCTGGACCTCACCATTGGAGCAGGAAGCTGAGGCAGCACCAGCCAAGGAGCTAAGCATGAGTTGTAGAGAAGCCAGAGGGAAAACCTGGAGGCTGGTGCCTGGGAGTCAGCAAACGATGCAGAGGAAGAGAAGAGAATGAGCCCCCGAGTTCTCTGACCTGGGTAGTTTTCTGGAAGGAAGGGCACCCCTGAGTGGACTGAATAGAGGAGTGAAGAGGAAAACTTAGGTGTATGTAAACCAGTGTTTTGGTCTGAGGGAACCGTTGACAGAGGAGATCACAGATTCAGTTTTGTTTTGTTTCTCCTTCAAATCAAAGGCTGAAGGGTAAGCTCTGTGCTACTGATCCAGCGGCTTTGTTTCCTAACCGCCTTCCAGCCAGTTTCTAGATACATCTAGAAATCAGCACTAGAGTCAGGGTAGCAGTGGGCAATGACTAGGCCTGAGACAGGGCGGGTCACACAGAGCCAGGCGAGATGCAGCCCTTGCTCTGGGGCTTCCCTTCGGTCCTCGGGACGCTCTTCCAAGTCGGGAGCTGGGGCTTCCCCGCCTCACGGCCAGCCCTCTCTGCAGACTGCAAGTTCACCTGCCACTACCGTTGTCGCGCGCTTGTCTGCCTGGACTGCTGCGGGCCCCGGGACCTGGGCTGGGACCCCGCGCTGGAACGCGACACAAACGTGGTGAGCGCTGGGATGGGGCGGGATATGCGCGAACGGGCAAGCGAGAGAGCGGGCGTTCGAAGGTAGCCCAGAAGAGGCACTCAGTGCGCGCCTTAATAGCAGCTGGCTTCCCCGCCTTAGAGGGGTTAACTCCTCACGCGCTTGGCTGCGAGTCCAAGAGTGATGCCTTCAGGCGCCGCTGCGCAGGCGCACTTCCGCGCCTTCGCCCGCCCTCTTTTGGCCTCGGCGGCGTTGGTACACATGCGCAAACTCTCCAACACGTTCCGTCAGTGGGGCGGAGTCTGCCTGCCAGAGCTGGAGTAGAGCTGCTTGGGCGATGAGGTCATTTTTGGAGGCGCAGTGTGTGTCCCCGCCCTTCGATGGCCCTCCCCCAGTAAGTCAAGAGCTGGATCTCGGATGTCTACGTTTCAGTCTTAACGGATGCGGCGAGGCGCCGGCCCTGGCGCAAGCGCATACTGACCCACGCGCACACGCACACGCACGACGCGCCCCGGGCGGTGGTTAGGGGCTCCGGACAAGTCGGGGAACTAGGGTATCGGGCTGACGCGGTGATGGGCGAGGCAGAGACGCCTTCTTTCGAGATGACCTGGAGCAGCACGACCAGCAGTGGCTACTGCAGCCAAGAGGACTCGGATTCAGAGCTCGAGCAGTATTTCACGGCGCGCACCTCACTGGCCCGCAGGCCTCGCCGAGACCAGGTGGGAGCCGGGGGTGCGCGGGGCGGGCACCGGAACCCGCTCTCCCAGGCGAGTTGCCGTGGCCAGAGGCGGTTCGGGCGGGGCCCGCCTGCAGAACCGTGTGTCGGGCACCCCTCGGGTAAAGCTCCGGTTCCAGCGCGTTGGTCCTGGTGTCTGTCACAGACCGGTTGAACCAGGGCTAGCTGCTCGGTAACTTGGGGTGGACGAGAGACGGGCATTAGCCACCTATGACTAAAGCCAGCTGTGCGGCCCGCGCTAACATCTTGATTTCGCGTCTGGGCGCTCCCACACCCTCCCCGCCAGAACGGAGGAAGTGGAGGGGGTGGAATCCTCGCCGGGAAATGAAAAGTATGTTTCGGAGGGAAGAGGCGACGGCCGGCCCCTCCATACGCACTCCGCACCCCAGAGTGCAGCTTGCTGGTCCCGCTCAGTGTGACACCAGTAGCTGGGAAGCAGGGTGCATTCCCTCCTCTGGGGAAAGGGGATTCGGGTAATGGATAGGAAGAAAGCCTTGTTTAGGCCCGTAAGCATTCCCAAGCAGTCTACCCACAAGAGGATGGGACTCTCCTAAGAGGAGTGAAAAGAGAAGAGATCCAGAAGGTCCAGGTTACTAATCTAAAGTTGTGAAATAAGGTGCCAAGGCAGCTGAGCCTCTCAGAGTCCACTAGATGCCTTCATTAGCAGAGGTCTCTGTGGAGGTGTCATGTCCTGAGCCAGAATACCTCAGGGGAGTATGCAGGCTAGAGCATTAGGAAAGAGAGATGGGTCTGTGAAGTTTAGTATACCAGGCGGCAAAGAACTCGAAGTCCTCATTTAAGCCAAGAAAATAGAGTTGTGGATGATGCTTTAGATGCAAGTTGACAAAATTCCTTATAGAAGAAGGGGTGCCCAGCACCTCAAAATCTGAGCCCAGAGTGAGTACAGAATTCAAGTGTAGTCACTCACCCTGAGCCATCTCCATTGTGCAAAGGTAGGAAAACAACAAGACACTAACCAACTTGCAAAGGAGGCTGAGAAGTCCCATCTTGTGTGAGATAAGACCATCAGTCAAAATTAACTGTAGTAGAGGAGAGGGAGAGGTTGCTGTGGTGCAAAGGAGGAAAATTCCATGGTCCTGTACATCCTTCTGGATCACTGTGGGAATCTTCAGTACTGGACATGGTGGCCCAAACCTGTAATCCCAGCACTGGGGAGGCTGCAGCTGGAGGATCGCCTTGAGTTTGAGGTTAGCCTGACTGTAACATAGTGAGACACTGTCTCAAGCAAAAATTAAATCTTCTAGGCAGCTTCGTAAACAAAAACTTCCTCTTCTAGAATCCTGACAGGATAGCACAGTGACTCTAGTCCAAGTCACTTGTATTACAAATGAAGGTACTAAGGACCTTTTACCTGGAGAAGGGAAGAACTGGAACTGAGGTCACTGAGTCCCAGCCCAGGACTCCAGGATAACCAGGGGTGGGGAAGAGGATGGCGTAAGTGTTCTCAGCGACATCACAAAGAAGTGGAATAAGTTAGCACTATCCCAGTGCCTTCCTGTTCTGTAAACACTGTTCTTCCTTGTCATAGCAGTAGAGTCTACTCAGCATTCCTCCTGCCCCCAAAACCCTCCCATATGGGTATTTCTTTCCTCTTGGGACTCGCTTTTCTATCCAAGCCTCTCTTCTTGGGCCTGAACAAGCACATCCACCCCTTACTGCCATCCTCTAACACTCATTTTGCTCCACCCCCCAGGTTCCTCATTTTTGAGGACCCATACCATTTATTTTGTTTGCTGGTTGGTTTTGGTTTTTGGTTTGCTTGGGGGTTGGTTGTTTGTTTTGAGGGAGGGTCTCATCTTGTAATTCAGGCTGGGCTTGTACTCACTGTGTACTCCAGGCTGGCCTCAAACTCATGGCAATCCTCCTGCCTCAGCATCCCAAATGCTGAGATTACAGGTGTGCGCCACCATCCCCAGCTGACATTTGTTCTTACTAGCCTGATAGGATTGTTCACTGTTTCTTAACACCTGTTTCCCCTGGAGTTAACCTCTTAATACTGACCTCTATTCAGGAGACCTTTGGAAATTTGTGGAGGGAGGGACTTCAGTTCCCATACCTTCTTCAAAACCTTTTTCCTGTAAAACAGTAGCATTAGGTTCTGGGTAAAGAATATATTGCTAGCCGGGCGTGGTGGCTCACGCCTTTAATCCCAGCACTCGGGAGGCTGAGGTAGGCGGAGCGCTGTGAGTTCGAAGCCGGCTTGGGCTACAA
>RJWM01013241.1:0-54041 GCA_004363535.1 Dasyprocta punctata | reverse complement strand
TTTTTTTTTTTTTTTTTTTTTTTTGTGGCAGCGGGGATCGAGCTCACAACCTCGCGCCTGCCTGACAGGCCCGTAAGCCGCTGAGCCAAACTCCCGGCCCTGGTTTTTTGAGGCAGGGTCGCACTGTGTAGCTCAGGCCGGCCTTGCACTCGCGTTGTAGCCCAAGCCGGCCTCGAACTCACAACGCTCCGCCTACCTCAGCCTCCCGAGTGCTGGGATTAAAGGCGTGCGCCACCACGCCCGGCTGCATGAGAAGATTTTGACAGAGCTGTGTTGGTTTGAAGATGGAGAGAACCATGTCAGAAAAAATAATGGCAATAACCAGAAGAAAATGGGAAATGTATTCCACTACTAAAAGGAAATATATTCTCACAGTGTAGATAGCCCCAGATTCTGGAAATGTCTTTTTTATTTCTTTTTTTTTTTTTTTTTTTTCCTACAGGCTTAAGAGTTTATGCAGCCAAACCCTTGATTTTGGTTGTGAACTAGCAAGCAGAAAATCCATTTGAACTATGCTGGACTTACCCACAAAACTGTTGAATAACAAAGAGGTAATTTTAAACTGCTAATATCATGGTAACAGTTACATCACTATAGAAAAATAATATGTATGCTTCTTTAAAACATTAAAATATATCTAAATCTATTTGAAGTACAAATCTAAAAAAAAAAAAAAAAAAAAAAACTTCGCATTAGAGTTGTTGCTGACTTATTTCACTCCCTAAAAGTGACTATGTAAATATAACCATCAGCAAAATACAGACTGATTCCTACCTACACTCGTGTTGTCCATAATTGTCTCAGTTTCTTTTTCATTGCTGAGACAAAATACCCAACACTCAGAAGTTAAAAGAGGACAGGTTTATTTTACATCACAGTTTGTAGCTCACTCCAATGCAGTGTAACATGGCAAAGGGGCATGGCAGAGAAGAAATAGTTCATGGCATGCCAGGCAGGAAGAAGAGAGCTCAAAGGAGGAAGGATATTTATCTATCCAAGCCTCACCCATAGTGATCCACCTCTCCCAACCAGATTTCACCTCCTAACATCACACCCAGCTGTAAACCTATCAGTGGACTAATCCAGTATCATACACCCGTGATCCAGCCACCTCTCAAAAGCCCCACCTATGAATGCATGAGGTTTACATCTGGATGTAAGCCATAACCATGAATTTAAGCTTCCATTTGTATTTTGATATGGTTGTAAAAGTACCAAAATAATAATATAGTGTATGATAATTATATAAATACAAACCATGACTGTTTGCAAACAAGGTGTTACTTCAGCATGGCAACGTTTTTTGAGTTATATGGCACTTCTTGATGATTTATCCACAATGGCAGGATTTATGCTGCCTTCCCTCTGCCAATTCTCACACCTTATGAATTCAGGGCTTCTTCTAAGATTTTCTTACCCTTTGAACAATTAAATTCTACCACCTCTGGATATCTTTCATGGGCCGTTTGAAATTGCAAATTAGACATCAATCTGTAAATACCATGTGATTTTCAATGTTAAAATTATTATTTTCATGTCTTCCTTTCTTTTCAAAATGCACATTTTGAAAAATTAAGATCTATAGTCAACAATGAGTTGGCATGATCACATCAGTTAGTAATATTTTGTATGCCTCTTGTTACTAAAGGTAAAATGTGCAACTTAAGCGTAAAAAAAGTTTAAACTGTAAGTGGCCTATTGATCTCTACATTGCCTTCAGAAGTCTACAACCTACATATTAATCCATCCAGAGAAAAATATATTGTAATGACCAATTAGTTTCAGTGGGTTTTTGGTAATAATTGATAAAATATCCCAGGTAACATTTTTCCCTAGAATATGAACAACATATTTTCTCAGATAGTTTTATAAAAATTTGTCTAGAGACCAGTAAAATTAAAAATGTAATTGATATCATTTCTGTTTTATTTTACAAATAAGTATAAGATTGGGTATTGGTCTCTTCAAACCACGAAGGATTTTATAGTTCTGTTTATATTTTTGAAATCTGTATTTGTTGGCAAAAGGAACACTCCTAAGAAATAAATTTTAGTAGACCAAGCCTTTAAATGCAATGCTATTTAAAAGCAAAAATGCAAACTTCACTGCATATTATATGACTGTGTATCAGTTCAGATAGTGTGCATAATAAATGTTCTATAGACCATTAATCCATTTTATAGCTAGTTCTCTAAATTATGAGACAGGTACTCTTCATTGGTTCTGTGTTCTGACATAAATAGAGTGGAGTTTGGAACAAATCAGTGAAGAGTTTTTAGAGAAATTTTTCAAATAATCAGATACACTAATCCTTGTAAAGTTTTTGACTTTCTTTGTAGTAGTAGAATGTATAGCATTAAAAAAATGGGAGATTAAATATGAAGAGCCAACTATATCTTTCTAAGACCATTATTTATTTTGTGTTCTTACAAAGCATGTTAATTAAAAACTGAAAATGCAAGAAATTTATATAGAAAATATCCAAAGTTTCTTTTAGCAGGAAACCACATTTAGAATTTTTAAAGAGAACACCATGTTTTCAAGATGGTGTCCATAACAGATGAGCTCTTTAATAAAGCTGACCTGGTCTTTCCAAATGAATTCCAATTACAGAAAAAGAAGAGATATATTTCATTGCTTTTGATGCAATGTTTATTAGATTGTAAATAAGGAGAAATTTTATTTTTACTATAACATGAATTAAAATTAATGTAACAAAATCTGTTTTCTGATTTTTTGCTAGATCACTTCTCATTTTATTGGCATTACTTTCAGTAGCATTGGTTTTTATTTCTTCAGAATCCTGTGTTCTGGTAATAGAAATTAAACAGAATTTTTATCAACGTAAAATAATAAAATTGTTTTGATGTGACATGGTTACAAATATGTAAAATATTTGGACATTTAAACATCATCTGAAAATAAACTAATGTCTGCAATAGTTTCAAAATTACAGTAGTGTTTGCCTCAACTATCTCTTGTGACGTAATAAACTACATCAGAACTTAGCGACATAAAACAACTGTTTTATTGTTGTTACTATTTTTCAAGGACCTCAGAGTTGCTTCTACTCAGTCACTCAGTTTTCCTTTGTTATGTCTCGTTGGTGAGATTTACATGTAAGCAATTTCTTTATGTACCATAAGAAAAAAAATATATGCATGTGTAAATGTTACATTTAGAGTAGGTGAGAGCATTGTATATATTGTGTGCATTTATACAGACATCATACAGTATATATTTACATTTATATGAGGAGGGAAGACAGAGAGAAATGGAGTTTCTTTTCTCATTTATTCTAAGTTTAGATAAATCAGAGCTCTGCTTCTGCATATTCTGCATCCATGAACTCAAACAATTATCAATTGGAAATATTCAGAAAAATATTTTCATTTGTCTTATACAAGTACAAATCTTTTATTCTTGTCAAAATTCCCCAAATAATACAAAGTTACAAACATTGGCATAACATTTGCATTGTGTTAGGCATTATCATTAGTCTGAGGATGATGGAAAGCACAGAAGAGGATGTGCATAGGTTATGATAAAAATGTGCCATCTTATATAAGGAGCTCGAGCATCTAGCGATGCAGCATCCAAGGGGAAATCCTGAAAGCAACTGCCTCACAGATACCAAGGGAGGAACGGGCGAGTATATATAATGCAGCTTCTGCTGCCCCTGCCTCTAAATTTTAATCGTGTTGGGAAGACAAAGCACATATAGAAATAGAAACTAGTTCTTTGGTGATATAGGCTATTATGAAATGGGTGAGATTTTATTTAAAACAGAACATGAAATTGAGCTGAATTTTACAAGAATTGTGCAATTTAGTTGATATCATAACAGTAAAGATAAAAGCTAAAAGTATTACCCACATGAACGTGATGTATTAGAGAAAGTCTGGCTAGAGAATACTTTGAGTGAAGGGACACAATGTGAGTTTGTCTTTAAAAGCTGTCTTTCGAAAAGCCTTCACATCAGGATGTAAAAGTTGGAAGGATCTGGAGGACAGTACACCTTGGAGAATGAGTACAGAGAACTAGGTAATGGATCGGAAAGACTAAGCAACATTTTTTCAATTACGGACAGTACACTTAAAAGCCCCAGCTTGATGCCAAGTCCCCTGATGCTCAAAGATTCAGAGTCATGCAAAATAAATGTTCGCTGTGTATACTCTGAAGACATTTGCAACTATTTTTATTGATGTAGATCTCTAAACTGATAGTTCTTTCTCTGGATGGATTTGAAAATTCTGTTCCATAGTGCAGATTTTCCTGAAATTATTTGTTAATATGTGCTTTATGTTCATCAATATCATTCGTATTTTTAAAAATTCATTCTGCGATTTTTATGTTTAGGTTGAGCAGTGATTTGTAAATAAGAATGAGTAAACAGACACATTACATCAATTATGTAAACTATCCTTCCGAGTAAGGGGTTGGTAAATATAAATCTGCATTTTGGAAGGGTCCAGTCTCTTTTTCATATTTCAGAGGTATAAGATAACAGTTCTTTTTTGTGTTGCTTTCACTTTAGGAGTCTGTTAAAAACCTCAGTTTATCTTCCTATTAGATTAAATAAAATAATTTTGCTCCTAGTAGACATTCTACTACTGAAATTGCTTTTTAAAGAACCTAATAAAACTTGATTTGATTATTTTTTGACATAACCAAGGCTTCTCTTTTATGTTGGAATCATTGAAAACACATAACATCAACAATAATAAACAAGTTGTTTTTAAGATATTTTTTCGAGATGAGCTTGCACGTTTATTAGAAACTATTATGAAAATTGGCCTTTTTTATATTTAATCAAACTTGAATTATCCAATAAATTGAGAAGAATATTTTTCTACTATTTTAATAATTTCATTGTTCAAATCATTCAATAAAAAAAGCATTGAAATTATTTAATTCATAAAATCAGCTCTCTTCAGATAAAAGAGATTGTGGATATAAGATTACCTTACGTTTAATGTTTATGAATTTTCTGATAATCACATTTCTCTTCTTTTTGGTCAGACTTCTGTCATTATTACCATTCTTCAGAAGGTTCAACTAATTACAAAACTATATTAAAATCTTCCATCAATGTACAATAAATAATCACATTACTCACATTTTTTTTTTTTTTTGGTCTTTTTGAGACAGGGTCTTTCTATGTAGTTCAGGCTGGCCTTGAGCTCACTTTGTAGCCCAGATTGGTCTCGAACTTGCAATGATCCTTCTGCCTCAGCCTCCCAGGTGCTGGGATTGTGGGCATGTGCCACCACACCTGGCATAAATTCTGAGAATGATTAACATTCTCAGTACTTCTTTTTCCTTTTCATCATATTCAAGAAGAATATAATTTTTGAAATACCTGAAAAAATACAGATGACCATAATTCATTTAGCCTTACTAGTGATACATTTTAATTTATAATGCTAAGGAAAAATAATGTTATAGCTAATATAAATATGCAAGAAATTTAATTAATGTATCTACTCTAGAATACATCCCGACTTTTTAAAAATTCATTGCTAAAATTATAGGATTTAGAAATTTACTTGAAAGATTACCAAATCATTATAATTATATTACAGAGAAGGAAAACCTTTTAAAGTTAATAACTATCAAGATCATAGCTGTAAGTCTCAAAACTGAGTTATGCACTTTTGTCAACCCCCCTCCTTCTGTTTGGTATAAAACCTAATAGTTTGTGAAAAGAAGGACTCAGTAACTGTGCAGAGGTGCTGAATAAGTATCAGATGTGCAAACAAAGGATATTGTCATTAATATAGGATGATTATACTCCCATTTAATATACAAGAGGTATCTAACACTAAATTTAGGAAATATTCAGTGACAGTGATTTTATTAATTACATTCTAGCAAAAGAAGCAGGAAGGCAGATGTAAGAAAAAAATCTAGAAACATTTTGGCAAATAAAATTTAGAAAGATATATATGCACTGGAAAAAAAGAATAAATGAGGTTTTTTATGTGACGATTAATTTGAAATCATTTAGCATTCATGACTATGAAGCATGGGAAGTAGCATTAAATTTTTAGAATTTGCTTACCTACAACTTTTTTTCACAATAACATTGGGATAATTTATTTTTATTACAAAAAAGAGTCATTTTATATAGTACTGTATAAATATACATCTGATAAAATGCCTTCATAAAACTTCACTGATGCTTATTTTTTAGTCCTGTTATTTAAGAATCTTTGTCTTGTTTTATCATTAAGGTTTTAATTACTGCACTACATAAACCATCTGAGTAAGTGAAATTCTCTTAGTAAAGAAATGATTTCTAGGATGGCTGCTAATTAGAGATGCGCAGCTTTGGCTGTAATCCATATTTATTAGTGAACTCTGAAACAACAGGATATTTGTATGAATAATAAAACCAAAGTGATGATCAATTAAGAGATTCAGAATTACTTTTGTTACTAAGAAAACATGGCTATTTTTTTCCTTTCCATATTGATACTATGGAAAAATTATATCGATAATATTTTATGCAAATAATTTTAGTTTACTGTTCTACTTTTTCCTGCTATTTACATTTATATTGCTCATATAGATTAAAAAAGAAGAAAAAAGAGGACAAAAAGTCTTCAGTTAACATAGAAAGGGAAAAGCAGAAACATGAAAATTTCTAATATATATTTTTGTTTGTATAATAAATTAGGATGTGTTTTGCAATATTGTATACATGCAAGTGCTAAGGTTGGATCGGAAGTGACCTCCAAAAGCCATATACTACAGTTCGGTTGCCTTATGAGGGCTGTAATGTCATGGAGTGGGAATGGAAATTTAGAGGTGTGACCTACATGAATGTGGGCCATATGAATGTTCCCTTGGGAATTATATCTTGTCTCTATCCGTATGTCTCTCTGTCTGTCTGTCTGCTTCCTAGCTGCCACAGGGTGAGCCATTTTCTTTTGCCATGCCCTTCTGCCATCATGCTTTGCGTCCTTCCTCAAAGTAATGATGCTAAGGGAACATAGACTAATAATTCAGAACGCATCAACCAAAAGAAACAATTCCTCTTTCAAATCAATTTTCTCAGGTATTTTACCAAAATGACAGGAAGTTTATTAACAATGAGTGCAGTTACAAAATTGTATGATGTACTATTTACATTTATTTACCTCAAAGTAACACCTGAAGTGATTTGCATTTATAGAGAAAATATTTCATGTTTCTTTGCGGTATACTATTTCACACAAAAATTTACTAGACCCAGATGTAACTTGTAAGGGCTGCAAACAAAATTGTGGTTTTGGATTCATGGCTGTCCTGTTGGCCTAAAATATTATTATGTGTGGTCAGTGTATGTGCCCATGTATGGTTGATGAAGCATAATCTCCTAGGTATCATAGCATCACAATCACAAAGCTCTCAGTTGATTGGTTGGGTTAGAGATACATATGAACCTCGAAATAGTAGGATGCACAGTGGGTATGATAATTTGTTAAAGGTACCTGGTTTGAGCATCCTTGTAATAAGGCATTAAAGGTTACTTGGGGCATATGCCAACTGCAGAATACATATAAGATAGAGGTCTTTTGTGGCATTTTTAAGGGAAATTCATTTCTTGCAGCAACTGTGGAAGCTACAATAAAGGTCAAAACAATGACAAGAGAATGTCATAGATCTTGTATGCCTTGGAAATGACAAAGAAGAGGCCATGTTAAACCTTAAAGAATCATGTTAACTTAAGTCAGGTCTTAAGAGATGCAGTAGGGCACTGAAATATGGAATGAAAACTTAATTTGGTCAATTTGAGGAATTAGAACTCTTGAATTCCTTTGCTTCCTTACAACATGTATATCAGGTCTCCTTACCACTTGGAATCTATCTTTCTAAACTAAACATCATCATCAATAATGAGTTAGTACAGAATCATGCCCCTAACTATTCAAACAAAAGAGCAACCAAGAATATTTTCCTACTGTTATGACCAATGATAATTTCCATTTATCACCCGCCTTTAAGGCTATCCTAAGTGAACTCTTAATTCTTTTTAATAGTTTATGTTTAGATAAGGCTAGCATTTTGGAGAAAGCAATAGTAAAATTCTGCATGATTTATTCTTTTATAATTAAGTGGTCATAAGAAATTGTATTTGCTTAAATGTAGATCAAATAAACAGTAGAGTAGTATAAGATACATTAGGTTTCTATCCTCTTGTTACTAGTAAAATGGAAAAGCTAGTAGTATGGAATGTATTTCTAAAGTAATGAAATTCACAATATGCTCTTGTATATAACATATATTCCATTAGATACTTCATTATGTAATGAATGCTTAAAATTAATTTTGTGAGTATATCCCAGTTATTAATGATACACAAGTATTTAACCTATTGCAATATACATAAGAGATAGTTTCTTAGCAGTACATTCACTCTATTTAAATATATAGGAATCATTACGGCATTTACTATTAATACATTATCTCTGAGAAACAATTCTTTCAGAAGCAATTCTATGAAAAAATCTATACGGTTGATTAATGTTTCAGAGATAAGACTGTGATTTGACACTAGAATTTTGAAAAATCTGTATAGCCATGCAGAATAATTTTGATTTTAAATAGAATCTAAGACAGGTTAGATTACTAGCAATATATTAATAATTATGAATTAAAAGCATGCTAAAGTGATACAGATTTTAACTTTATCCTCATTGATGTAATGAAATAATGGAAAAACATTAAAAATAAATTTGTGGTGCTTTGGTAGAATACTTTTTCCAATAGTTGATTTAAATTATTTTTATGTAATATTTTCATCTCATAACCACAATAAAATTCTTGGAGCCTAAAAAAGATGGAAAGTAAAAAACAATTATTTCCAATACATTTTATGAAAGGCATTTCAAAATTGTGCTACTGTCATTAGAATTCAATTAAAATTAAAATTATATGCATTCATATTGTTGTTGACAAAAGAAAATTCAAAGTAAAACTAATTCAGCATATATTGGTACTTCATTGTCAAGTACAAAATTTATGCTTATAATTGATATAGTCAACTATTCTTATGAGAGCTGCCAGAGCATTTCATTTGTAGACACTAATACTTCATATATATGACATAACATGTTATATTAGAAGAATAAATATGATTCTATCTACCTACAGAAATAGACATAGGTGACAGTTTTCTACTTTCAGTCATTTAAGTTTATGAATATTACGTGTTTTATGATAACTTTCTGTTCCCTATGAAAGCATATTGTGCTCCAAATCTATTTTTCTATTTAGAACTATAAGAAATTTTTATAACATTTAAGAGTAAATTTTACAGTTGCAGATCAAAGAGCTCATCTGTTATGATTCCACATTACATTATATTTTTATTATTGTATCTAAGAAACAATTTAGCGTGACTTGTATGACTTTTTCATGCAATATAAATCACAAACTGGAAGAGTTTTTGGAGTCATTCTTGATACAAATTAACAAAACAAAATATATACCGAATAAAATATGAAGTAGCAGTACTTTAAATGGAAAACTGCTATCTATGTTGCTCAAAAGTGGGTTATTACCAAAACATGAGAGGAGACTTTTACCAAAAATTCTGAGTTTTGTATAGAAACAGAATTGCAAATAGCTTGATTTTTATGTCTTGCTAATTAATTTACATTTTTAAGTTACTGCATGCCAAATAGATTTCCAATAGAGTCTTCATCTGGTTCCCTCATTGGCAACCAACTTGCAAAAAGTGTTAGGAAACAAAGGACTTTTATTCCCTTATATGTCATTACTGAAAGTATGGTATATACATTTACAACCATCTGCAAAATGATTGGAGTATTTCTAATAGTTTTAAAAGGAATTATATAGTAATGCAGTGGTAGAATTTTAATCATGAAACAGTACCATTCTGAAGACAATGTCAGAGGCCTAGACCCTGTAAGCGTTCTTTATTTCTTCAGAAATTCAATCACTTCTTTAAACTCTTGAATAGTAACCTCTATTTGGCGAAGTTTAAAATACATAAATGTTTAAAACTATAAAGGTGAAATTAAACAATAGCATTTTTAGAACTCAAAGAACATTTTTTTCATTTATTTGCATGATAGTGTAAGGCTCTGAAAATATATTCAACACATTTCTCATAAACATTGTTATATTAATGTTGAATTATTGTTATTTCCTCCATGTGAAAGATTATTTTATGAAGGTGGGAGAAATTACATTGAAAGAAAACCATAGGTAATAATATTAAAAAGCATAAAATTTCAGTGGTTAATTATTTACAAATTAGTCTTTAACACACGGAAACTTTTTTAACTCTTTCAACTTTATAATTTTTATCCTTAATCAGTTGCTTTTAAGTATCCAGAGCTTAGGAGCTGGTGATATAGCTCAATGGCACAAATTTACCTGCATGGCAAGCACAAGGTCAAGAGTTCAATCCCTGCTATCAAAAAAAAAAAAAAAAAAAAAAAAAGTATCCAGAGCTTAAGTAATGAATGCTTAATCTGTAGTCATGATAGAATAAAGATATTCCACATGTTCTTTTCAATTATTGCTGGTACATAATTGTATCACATTCATTGTGGGGAGTTGGTGCGTATAATGGCAAATCTTCTGTTTTCATAACTTTCTTCCAATGTACCTATTGCAAAACGTCTTTTTCCCTGTTTCCTATTTCCTCTCTTTTATTTTGCTTTTTAATTTATTTGTATTTTGTGTTTCTCATATAAAAGAAATAATAATCTATTTAAACTTGTGTTTGATTTGTATCACTTAAAATTATGATCTCAAGTTGCATTCATTTTCCTAAAAAAAAAAAAGACTCACATATATCTTTTATGGCAGAGTAGCACTCCATTATATATAAATTTTCTTTATCCATTCATCTGTTGATGGATATACAAACCATTATCAAAATATAACTATTATGAGTTATAGATAGATATATATGCATGTGTTACTTAATTCACTGAGCTTTCTTAGATCTCACAAAAAAAATATTTTGAAGTTAACTTTTGTGTTGTTCCTGACAAATCTTGCCTTTATTCCTAGGATTTTGAAGAATAAATATGTTGACTACCATTTTGTTCTATTGGATAGTTATTAAGAATATATTTTATTGCAATTTTTATTAAAATTAACAGGATATAGTACATAAATTCCAGGTATGATCTGTAACAGGTAAAATTCTACATTGTATTTTGCTTTTTGATGCATGGAAGAGTGCAATACACAGTAATCATTTTGTTTAAATTTTTAAAATATTTTTAAATATTCTTGAGTATTAACATTCACTGATTTGAAAGAATTTTATGTGATTAATACATACTAGACATATTTTTAATCTTAAATCAGGACATGATCTCCAATAACATAAACATATGAGTATATTAAACTCGTTAAACATTAGAGTGAAAAATTCAAAATTGTGATTACAATTTGATTGTCTTTATCACTTAAAATATTTGTGTCACATAGTAAAAAATATTTTAACTGTAAATAGCCACCATTTTAAAAACTGAAAGTCATGTGTGTTAAATGGAATTCACTGGACTATAGTTCTTGAGCAAGGGAAATCTAATGAGAAAACTTTATATTAAAAAAAAAGAAAATTTACTGATTTATAGCCATAGATTAACCACTTCACAACAGAAATGGTATCAGGGTAGACCATTCCTACTTTTCTGAATGTTTGTTTCAATCTCACCCTGACTTTGTCTTTTGACATCCTGTGGTAATAACACAGCAGAAATAGATTTTTGTAAAATCTCATCTCAAGTTTAATGAGAAAAATTCCTCAGAAAAGAGTCTGACCAGTTAGCCAGAAACTGAAGGAAGCCAATTTCTGATAGTCGATATTTATGAGTTAGTTACCAGATCATGTTTCTACTCATACTGTAGTCAGTAACACTTCAGGTTTAGTTTTTCTAGGAATCCCACTTGTTATCAAGTAAAACTTGGTCATTTTTAAAGAGGAAAATGATGGTATTTTGCCTCTAAAGAGTAAGTTACTCAGTTGTAACCAAACTGCCCACCTCCACACATAAATTTAAGGTTTCAGAGCTACTATAATTTTATAAAGCATATCCATTCTATTCTTTTGGTCAATAGTCCTGTTTTTTTTTTTGTTGTTGTTTTTTTTTTGTTTTTTTTTTGTCATTTGGTTGGTTTGTTTTTGTTGTGGCTTTGAAAGATAACTTGAAACCCAGTATTGTGGTGCTTCCGGCATTGGTATTTTTGTTTAGAGTTGGTTTAGCTATTCTGGTTCTTTAATAATGAATAAAAATTTGAGGATTATATTTTTCCAATTTTAGGAAGAATGCACAATTGCTTTGAATTGGTAGATTACTTTTGGTAATATGCTTTTGCAATATTTTTTCTCCAATCCATGAACAAGGGAATTCTTCCCATTTTTATATATTTTCTGCATTATCTTTCTTTAATGATTCATAACTTTTTTGCAAAAACTTTCTCTTTTCTGGGTCAGTTTAATTTTTATGTATTTAAAATGCTTGGAAGTTATTGTGCATGACTGATTTATTGATTTCTCAGTGTGTTCATTATCAGTGTAGAGATGAGGTAGATTTTGTGTGGTGATTTTGTACTTTCTCACTTTGCTGAACTTTATTATCACTTCTAAAAGTTTTCTGATTGAAATTTTTGGGATTTCTTCATAAGGATACACGTCATCAACAAGTGGATAAAATTTTATTCTTAATTCTATTTACGTAGTGTGCTCTATGTATTGATTTATGTTTGTTGCACTTTCTTTGCATCACTAGGACAAAACTAATTGGGTCATGGTATATGCTCTTCTTAATGTGTTATTGAATTTTATTTGAGGTCTGTATTGCGGATATTCATGTCTGCGTCCATCACAGATATTGTTCTGTAGTTTTCGTTTATCATTGCATCATTTGGTTTCCCTATCAGTGTAATAGTGACTTTTTAGAATAAATTTGAGAACATTTTTTTCCTTTCTGTTAGATGAACAGAAAAGAAGAAAAATTAAAACTGCTGGAAAACAACAAAGGGGAAAGTCTTGAAGCCATAGGCAAAGGCAAAGACCTCCTGAATTAGACTCCAAAAGTGCAGAGAATAATACCAATGATTAACAAATGAGTCTACAACAAATTAGAAAAGTAAACTTCTGTACAGAAAGCAAAAACAACTAACTGACCGAAGAGACAATCAATAAATAACAGTAAATGTTTTCTAGCTGTGGATGTAAGAAAGGATTAATACCTAGAAAATAAAGAACAAAACAATTTAATTCAAGAGCAAAAAGTTCAACAAAAAATGAGTAAATTATCTGAATAAGCACTACTAAAAGGAAGAATTACAATGACTAAAAAGTCATAAATATGTACTATCCATAGCCAAAAGACAAATATGTATCAAAATTGAGTTTGTACTGCACTGAGTTTGTATCAGAAGGCTAATATCAAAGAAAAACAATTCTGATAAGGATGTAGGGAAAAAGAAACCTTCTTACACAACTTTTGGTGGGAACGTAAACAGGTACAGCTACAATTGAAGTCAATCTCAAGATTCCTCAAAAGACTTAGCAGTACAAATTCCATTTGATCCAGTTACACAAATATGGACACATTCCAGAATGAATTAAAGGCTATACACACTCGTGATACACGCATACCTGTGTTTATAGTGGCACAATTAAAATTAACTCAACTGTGGAAACAGTCTAGATGCCTATAAACAAATGAATGAATAAAATATGTGTTATATATCTCAGTCATAAAGAAGAATGAAACCAAGTAATTTGCAGGAGAAATTAGAAACCATCAAATTAAGTAAAATAATCCAGACTCAAATAGTCAAATATTTGAAATAGCCACATTTCTTTCTCATGTAAAACCTATAGACAAACAAATAAATAAATAAATAAAATTTTAAAAAGAAAAGAAAAATGACAAGAAAACAGGAAGTAGGTGTTTGGAAATAGGCTATGACAATACCCAGACTAGATGAAAGGGAGACAGAGGTAAAAGGGTTAAAAAGTGTTAAGGTTTGTTCAATGCATGTATCACCTCCTTAAAGTAAACCCATATTTGTAATACTAACATGTACTAATTAAAGGAAGTATTTCTAAAAACAAAACACAAAAAATGCCCCAACTTTTCATTTAGCAACAAACAGTATGTTTTATTAAAATAAACAAAGATTGGTTTGTAATGTTGGATACTTATATGAACCAAATTTGAAAAAAAACATATTTTGAATTTGTGTGTAGTATACAAGTACAATCAACTACTGATTCATCCCTAAGTGTCAACCATAGATAAAAGTTCACATGGACACTCTTACCCACTCTTACCCAGTCCACTGAGTTCCATAAATTTTGTTTTCTAAATCTCGTCTTATTTTAGCTAAAATATCATTCAATTTTCCTTGCAATAACTCTTCTTAATTTTTAGATGAGTAGAATAAAGATTGAGCTTGTCATTTTATATTCCACCCCAATTAGTTTTTATATTGTTACTAAAGAAATCTCAAAAATTAAAGAAATAATTTTTAAATACACCATATTGTAATCATAACTAAATCAATATTACAACACTGATTTAAATTAGTATTCATGTTGTTATTAAGGAGATCTTTTCCAAAGTTAAGGAAATATCTTTTTTTTAATATACCTTATTATAACTATACTCAAATCAATAATACTATCATAACTCTTTTCTGTCTCAGACCCATAGGCGTAACTTCTATTGCTCTTTTGTTTTAACCTCAAATATACTTCGACATGTCCTAAGCTTAACACGAAATTTTAAAAAGACAGTTTTATAGCA
Organism: Dasyprocta punctata; assembly: GCA_004363535.1. Taxonomy (NCBI): domain Eukaryota; kingdom Metazoa; phylum Chordata; class Mammalia; order Rodentia; family Dasyproctidae; genus Dasyprocta; species Dasyprocta punctata. The sequence continues at coordinate 39,243 of RJWM01013241.1, read as the reverse complement.
GGATATTTCCTTCATAACTTCTTGGGATAAGTGTAATTTTCATAAAACCTCAAAGTATATGATAGCAATTCCTTATTCCAATCATGTAGGACTATGACAATCACAACCTTTCAATAGTAAACTGGCAAGTATAAGATCAGGTGTGTGTGCATGTGTGTGTGTGTACAATATAAAAATAAACACCAGTATTAACGTAATATAATGAAAATGTTTTTAGTTTTTAATAAACATAATTTAAAAGGCTCTACATTCTAAAGAAGAATATATAGTTTGACATCAGTGAAAAATAAATCTCTTTTTATCGGTGTCTTCTACAACAATCTGGAAATCGAGAAAAAAGGTTTATATCATGAAACTTTGCCTTATCTTGTAGATATGGAGTGAGGAGACTAACTGATTCTGCTCAGCAAATTCTAATAAAATACCTCTGCATGCAAAAAAGTAAATCCAGAGCTGAACAGTAAATGAGAAATACACTTCAGTTCATAATGAAATACAGAGAGGTGCAGAACCACAGAATGTCACATCATATTCAGTGATGAAATGAAATCAGGAGTTGGAATACTCTCGAAACAGATGATAAAAGCTTCCCAATAAGTTGGTGTCAATACTAGATAATAGGTTTAGCTTTAATGATTTTTAATAGTGGATACAAGAAAATTCAGTATACTGCTCTCAAAACATGCAATTTCAAGTGACTAAGTTCTTTATCTGACTGTGAGTAGCACAAGTAAGTATGGCAACAAAATTACTGAGTAAAAAGCAACCATGTATATTAGTGGTTTCTATAAATTAATATATTTTCTTATAGATTAACAGTGGTTAGTTGCTTCAGAGTGGTTTGGATCAATGAATATTCAGTTTTATTCTACATTGATCTCATCTTTCTTCTGGATGAATGAGCTCTCATAGACAGAATCTTTTGATACTAAAGGCAAAAATGCAAGAAAGAAAGAAAAGCCCATTGTGATTGTTAAAATGTAGGATTGAAACTCGTAGGCTGTCTTTTTTTTTTTTTTTTCATTATTTTACAGGTTAAAGCAAAGCAAAGACCATGAGCTGAGATTCAGTGGATAGAGGGGGAAAAATCACTCATTTTAGGAATATTAAACAATCTTACACAAAAAAGTCATGGAGAAAGAGACATTAAAAAGACAAGCTACATACAGTTTTTCATACTCTTCTATCTTGTCCCCACATTCCAGTGAAAGTTAATATGCTTTGTTTTAAATGTCTCCTTTCTTCTCCCCCTTCCCACAAATATTCAGTGATCCTGGAAGAAAACACTAGTTTCACAGTGCTGTTTAGTAAGGAAATCTAAATACATTTAAAAATCAATCTCAAAGATTAGCATTGCCAGCAAGACCATTCTGAATTACATTTAGGGAACAAGTGTTTGCGGGTCATGTAGAGCACTGTCTGTATCCAGAACCAATGATTTTCTCAATAATTGAAACAGTTATGTATGCTTGTTCATCAAGATGCAAGGTATTGATTTCTTACTTTAACGTTGTTTTGTATCCAGAATACATCACGAATTTTAAGATTATATTTTCAACACTTGTGTTTTAGAGATAAAATGAATATAAAAATATTGTATAACTTTTTTAAAGTATAAAATTCAGTAGCTTTCTTCTTGATGTAGCAGGCAAGGTACTGCCCTCTCTTCTTATGTAAACTAACATTAAAAATACGCAATTTAGAGACTTCCAGGAAGATGGTGTCTTGGTAAATAGCAGTAAGTCAGCCCCTCCTACATTTGGAGTCCAGACAGTGGAATATAGCAAAATGAGCAAGAGAAGAAGGGAAACAAATTCCCAGGACCCATCAAAGACCTGAAGTGAGAATTGGAGACCAAATGGAGGAAGAAGTGAGGCACCTCAACATAGAAGAGATAGGTGGCAAGTGGTGCTTTCTCCATGAATCCCAGGGTGTGGTGTGCAACAGGAGGCTCCAACATACAGAGGCGTGGTGAACACAGCTGACTCCAGAGGCCTTCATGAAGAAATGCAACAATGGAACAGAGCGGTGGACGCTGCAGGCTGCAGTGGTTCGTGAATAATTCCAATTCAAACATTCCCAGAAGCAGGTGATTGGCTGGCTACCATTTTGTAAATGAGTCAACTGAACTCAGGACTCAGAGGAGTAGTGGGCTGGATCAATATTGGGGCTCCCAGTGTTAGAGTGAAGCATAGCTGTGAGAGACACTCAAGGTCAGGGAGCCAAGTTCAACCACACAAGAGGTACCTAGAGTTCTGTAGATTGAAAAACTCGGGTTCCAGTCAGGAAACCAGAAACCAGGATCAATCTAAATTTGAGCAGAGTTGACATACTGAGTTGCTGGGATTATCCACCAGCCAGTCATCATTCTACCACAGGCTTGCTGCAGTCAATCAACATAGATGTGGGCTTTGTCTGCCGAATTTATCTACCGTTGACTGTAGAGACACACTCTGAAGGGAACTTTTTTTATTTCTCTTTGCTTTTTTTTTCCTTTTTCTTGATTTTTATGTTTTTATGTGTGAAAATTTTTCTAGGTTTTTTGTTGTTTTCTTCTGTCCTTGTTTCTGTTTCTTTCTTCATTTCTTTTTGTTCTTCTTTCTTTTTCCCTTGTCTTCTTCACTAGTTTTGTAAAGCTTACATAATTTTCTTTTGCTCTTCAGCCTTGCTTCTAATCTCTTTCTCTTCTTCTATTCCTCTATTTATTTCCTCTTACCCTTAAAATCTTCTCCCCTGAGAGTAAAATTGCTCTATTGAGGGAATACTTACTATCTACAATTTTCTGAACTACTTTAGATTTTTTTTATACAACTGCAAACTGTGCTCATATGGTTAAAGGTGGCAAATTAATAGTTATAACACTGTCATTTTCTAAGCTGTGCCTGAGGCCATTGTTATTACTGATTTAGCCAAAGTGACATACTTCAAAGTTTTTCTTCCTTGTATGACAAGAATGAGAATTACCTGAGGATCATAAACAATACTATGGGACAATACCATAAAGCCAAGATGTAGGTCAAATAGGCAGCAACTTCTTATCCTCAATAAATTGGAGAAGTGTGATCTTGCAAAAGACTCAAAACAGCTACACCTACAAAAAACCTAGTAATTTCCTAAGAGTTTCTCCAAACTAGTAATAAAACTATCCACCATAAACAATTCACACTCATCAAAGAAAATACTAAACTAAAAATCTAAACTATAAAAAAATAAATAGGAATCAGACACAGAAGCAAGATGGAACTCCAGACTCCCAGTTTGCCCAACGCAAACCCAGGGGACCATGACATGGATCATTTATTCAAGTCACCCACTGAACTCCCTGAAATGGTAACAGTGGAAGTAACAAAACAGATGAGTGAAGATCTCAAAAAAAAAAAAAATCAAATTAGAAATAATTTCTCAGAAAACATAAGAAATGATACCTATTATTAAGGACATGGTTAGAGAATCTAGAGTAGATACAGAAAAAAAAAAGTAGAAGAGTTTGGAAAATAAAATCATAAATATTCAACATAGAAATATTAAAATCTATAAAATAGATTCAAACAGATATAAAGATTAAAATTTTCATTGAAAGTATACACAGAAAAATCAACCAATGTGTGAACAGATGATCAGATTTAGAAGATAGATTTTCAGTTAGGTATTAGAACAAAGAAGATTGCTTAAAAATAAAACAAGACCATTAAAAGTAAATCTAATAGCTACTAGAGAATTCAAAGAAGAATAACAGAATTGAGGAAAGTCAATGAAAAAGATAGTGCAAATGACATAAAAAAATCTGTTCCAAGAAGTAATAGTGAAAACTACAGAACCATGGAACAAGAACATATGCTTAAGTGAGGCAAATATAGCTCCAACTAGTCATGATAACATATCCAAAAATGTACGTCAATGCATGTGATAGTCTAGATTCTAGAAACTTGACACAAGAGCAAAAAGTTAAAAGTTGTTAGAGAAAAGAAACAAACCATCTATAAAGTAAAGGCCAACAGAATCATAGCAGACTTCTCAACACAAACCCCTAAGTCAAGGAGAGCTTGGAGTAAAGTATTTCAAGTCCTAACATAAACCAACCCCCAACCCAGATAATCAACCATGCAAAACTGTGCTTCACAATTGATGGAGAATTAAGAGACTTTCATGACAACAGCTGATAAAATTCATGACCATCAACCCAGTACTCCAATATTCTGAGGTCCAGAAAATGATAAAGAAGACTACAATTCCATGAATCCCAATACAAAGGCTCCACCAGGCAAGGCAAACAATTAAACACAGGAGAAAGAAAGGGAAGCAACAACAGGAAAACTACGTGAGAAGTGTAAGTCAATACATATTGGTTAAAACCATCAATGCAAAACATCCATCTACCAGTTAAAACAAACAAATTGGCAGAATGGATCAAGCAGCAAGATCCAATAAGTGCTGCATACAAGAAACACACTTAATTCAAAAACAAATTCAGCTGTGATTCAGGGCCATTCACAGACTGTGGGGGAGGAGAACAAGCAATCAACAAGAAAGTAAAACCTCCTGTGAGTTGATAGCATGCATGGGCTGACTGGGCAAGAGCCAGATGCCAGCCCCTTCCAGCGCTCAGAAAAGGGGAGAAGCATAGAGAAAAGGGGAGCCAGTATTCCCCTGAACCCGTAAGCGACCAGCTGATCAGGAGAAACACAGTCTGTGATGATAGCTAATGAGGTAAAATACAACTTAATGCTTATAATATTTAATGTTTCACTGACTTTGCAGGCCTAAAGCCAGTAGTCTGATCATCTATTCAGAGGACAAGAATATACAATGTAGTATATATGCAGGATCTCTTTCTGAAGGTGGTGGCCATTGTTAATTCCTTATTATCTTGTTTTGAAATCCTATATCATTCTAATTGCTTTGTTTGGTTGGGTTTTACTCTATTTTATCTTATTTGATTTTGTTGTATCTGATGACATTGGCAGCTATTTTGAAAATAACACGATATATTATGGTAGCCATTTTCAATTTACTACTGTCTTGTTTTGAAGTCCTGAATTGCATTCATTGTTTTGTTTTGATTAATTCTATTCTGTTTGTCCTTTGTTTGACTTTACTATGTCTGAAGTATGAGCAGATACTTTGAAGACAATAAAAGACATTATAGTAACCATTGCTGAGTTCCTATTATCTTGTTTTGAAATCCTAAATCCTTTACACTGTATTGTTTTGATTGGTTTTATTCTGCTTTATTTTATTTGGCTTTGTTCTCTCTAAAATAAAATTAAAAACAAACAAACAAGCAAATAAAGCAAATTCACAGACTGAAAGTCAAGGGATGCAAAGCAATACACCATGTGACAGGAACCTGAAAAATAGCATGAATAGCTATTCTATTTGGAGACAAAATTAATTTCAAGCCACAACTGGTCAAGAGAGACAAAGAAGGGTACTGGGCACTATATATTGTTAAGGGAAAAATCCAAGACGTAAAGATAATAATCATAAATATCTATGTATCAAATAACAGCCCACACAACTACATAAAACAAATATTAAAGAACATGAAAACTCAATTAAACACTAATACAATTGTAATGGAGGACTTCAATACCTTACTGTCAGAGATAGATCAACTAAACAAAAAATAAACCAAGGCATATCAGAACTAAACCAAACCTTTGAACAAATGGACTTAGCAGATGTCTATGGAGTATTCCACCCACAACATCAGAATACAGGCTGATCTCAAACTTGCAATGATCCTGCTATTTCAGCCTCCCAAGTGCTGAGATCGCAGGCATGAACCAGCATGTCTGGCCAGCCATCTTATCTTTGACAAAGGATCCAAACACTTTCTCTTGAAGAAAGATAATCTATTTAATAAATGGTGCTGAAAAAAACTAGCTTTCCACATGCTGAAGATTAAATCTATACACATATCTCTCACAAAGCACTAAAATAAAATCAAGTTTGATCAAAAATCTAAATATTAAACCATAATTTCTAAATCTACTGGAAGATAGACTAGATAGAACTCTTGAAGATACAAGTGTAAGGAAAGACTTTATGAACAAAACCTTAATCAGACAATAAATAATACAAAGAATGAGCAACTTGCATCTCATCTAACTAAAAAGTTTTGCACAGCAAAAGAAACCACTGACAGAGTGAAGAGACTACCCAGCAGCTGAGATAAGAATTTTGATGGCTGATCTTCAGAGAAACAACTATTATCTAGAATATATAAAAAACTCAGAAAAATCAGAGTCCCCTAAATTTAAAGACACAATCCAAAAATTGGCACCTAAAATGAATAGACACTTCTCAGATGAAGAAATGATAAATGGACATATGAACAAAATGTTCAGCTTCACTGATCATTCAAAAGATGCAAATTAAAGCACTGAGATTCCAGCTCACTCCAGAAAGAACGGCTACCATCAAAAAATCCACCAATAACAAATGCTGGTGGGGCTGTGAGGAAAAAGGAACCCTTCTCCATTGTTGGTAGAAATGTAAACTGAGGAATCAGTGTGGAGATTCCTCAGAAAACTAAACCTAGAGTTTTCATTTGACCCAGCCATCCCCCTTCTTGGTATCTTCCCAAAAGAATTACAAGTATTGTACCACAGTGATATATGCACACATCAGAATTTGTAATAGCTAAATCTTGGATATAGCCCAAATGTCAATCAATGGGGGAATGGATAAAAAGAAGTGTGGTTTTTATATATAATAGAGCACTACTCTGCTTTAAAGAAGGATAAACTTGCAACGGTTTTGGAAAATGGATGCACATTAAGACCATACTCTTAATTAAAAAAAATTTTGACCCACGTGTTTAAATATTGCTTTGCGTTTATGGTGTGAGAACCTGAAAGGGTAAAGACCAAAATATATAACAGATATTTGGAAATAGAGAATATTCAAATGGGAAAGGTAACAAGGGAGGAGGAAGAAGGAAATAAAGAAATGGAAAAGAAAAATGAGAATAGAAGGAAAAATAGAAACAAAGCTTTTGTAAATAAGGAGGGGAAGAAGGGTTGAATGAAAGGGAGATGACTGGGGCAAAAAGAAGAATCAAGCTACACTATGTACTGGTACAAATTCCCTGACGAATGTAATCATTATCTATATGTAAAGTATAGAAATTAAATTTATTTTTAAAAATATATAATTTAAATGTCCATTTTAAGAATATCTCAAACACATATGGAATGGAATAATACTCAGGTATAAAAAATTAAATTCTGTGATTCGTGATGATGCAGATGAAATTCAAAGTGATTACCTTAAGGTAAACAATCCAGGCATAGGAAAAAAGTGCAACATGTTCTCACTCCTGTGTGGAAGGTAAAAAGTAAGTTGATTATTTTATAAATTGGGAGTATAATAGTAGTTACAAGAGGCTGGGGATAGTAAAGAATAGGGGCTGAGAGGATGGAAGAAGCTGATTACTAGTTACCATGTTTTCATTAAATGCATACAAAATGGTGTTTTGTACTCAGGTATTCCTTTTACTCAGGTTCTTGTATAAATTGGATGACAGCAGAAAACAGTAATAAAAATTCACAACACATAGGAGGCTGAAGCAGGGAAATTGGCCCAAATTCTAGGCCAGTGTAGGCTGCATAGTGAATTCAAGGTCAGCCTAAAGTATATAGGGAGATCCTGTCCCAAAAAAAGTGAAAAAGAAAATTACACAATAAGACTTTTGTTAAATTATCATATCTTTCATAAATATGTAAAATTTATGTCGTAGTGTATAAATTAAATAATAAAATTAATTTCAAAAAAGGTATGCCTGACCATGTTAGTGTTCACAAACTCATTTCAGCTAACATTGAATCTGAAAGAGTAAGAATTTTTTGTTTGTTTTGTTTTTGTAGTAGAAGATAAATTCAAAGAATTTCTAGAGGTAACTTCAAGAGGTACTAGAGAACAAGCAGAAATTAGAGATTTACAATGGCATTCAGCTTACCACAAAAATGATACAAGAAAAAAATGGGTGAAGCATGTCAGGTGTGTAGAAGCAAAGCATATTATTTGAATTCTATGAGACTCTCATCTAAAAGTCATCAATAGTTTCATGTGTGCTGGAATAGATTATCATCTGTACAATAGTACTTAAATATCTATGAAGTTGGAGTAAAGAGGAATAAGATTTTATATTCAAAATGTGTAAACATCAAAAACAAAGAAGAGGTATTTTTCCTGAATATTAATATAATGTATTCTGCAATAAAAATTCCAATAAGTATCATTGTAATGGAGGTGGGAAAAGCAGGATGGGTTTAACTAAGTTATCATAAAAGCTCTTCAAAGGGGCCTTTTGGGAAAGAGTGTAATGGAGAATTTTCTTTCAATCAAGTTAATTGAGAAAGAAGAGAACATTTAGTAACAGTTTCCCTATTTGAGAAACACCCCAGGAACCCAGTGTGCAACTTGGATTAGGACAATTTCTAAGTGATAGCACAGTGATTTAAGGTAGTGTCCCAAGGTTTGAAGGGGAAGGTAAAAAAATAAAAAACAAGATCTCTCCAAACTAAGCAAGTAGTTGATGAGTAGGTTAAATAATGCTCCACTGCTTTTCAGGAAGTATCATGAGTAAAAGAGCTGTGAGTTGCAGAAAAATCCTTCTCTCATAGTTAGCTAAATATAGTATATAAAAGTCAATTTTAAGGAAAAGATACAATATAATTTGAGTCACCAAGAATCTCTGGTTCACAGATGGGCAAAGATGTTCTATTCCATGAAAATTATAGTGTCCAATTCCAAATATTGAGTTAATCAATATGGAAGGATATTAGAGAATTTGGAAAAGTTTTCCAATCTGAAGTCAACAGGATGTTTTAAATATTTTGCTTAGTTTAAGATTTATTATGAGCAAATAAAAAAAAAAGCAGCGCATATCTTATCCAATTTAGGGCCTAGAAAAACAAATAGGAAAAATAGGTAATTGAATTGAGAAGTTACTGTGAATGTAGAATTTGGTGACAATTAATAGGAAGCTTAAAGAAGACCTTTACTTCTCTCTGGTTATGAGATAATGAAATTTGAGTTAACTGCGTAAAACTTGAAAGTCAAGGAAAACCCAAATAATAGTTGCTTTACACAGCTTAATGTAATTATGTTAACAACTTAAATATGAATTTACAAATAAATATTTCATACATGACTTCTAAAATTGTAAGGCATAATAGTTGTTTGCATACAAATATGTGTATATATTTTAAATATTATTTTTGATTACTCAAGAAGCACTATAGCTAAAATTTCACAGCAAAAGATAATCTCAGTAATTTAGGAGGCCATGACTTCATAAAGAAGAAAATGGTTAGAGAGATACAGGGCCTTTTTGACCTTCATGGAGAAGATCTTGAGATGTTTCTGAGTTAAATATCACTAAAAATAAACTGATGAAATCTAGAAGCCTGGCATATTCAAGTGAGAAAAATATGAAATAACATATGGTGCTCTTACCTTTTAAATAAGTGTCTGTTTTATGCGTTTACCTGAAATAATAATTGATTGTATATTCAAAATTTTATAGCATCTTGGTGTACCAGATACAGATAGTGTTCGGTATGTGTGTGATACAAGTAAGTTTTTAAAATAATGTATTTCAAAGATCTCTAAAGCTTTATATTTTCAAGAGTAATAATATGTTCGTAACACATAATTTTCAATTGACCATATACTTTTGCCAGGATAGTGATGTTGCAGTTCAGAAGTATAACAGCTAAAGTGAACCTTCATTTTTAAAAAGAGAATATTACTGCCAGCTGCAGTGCAGCCCTGTAATCTAGCACTTTGGGAGGCTGAGGCATGAGGATTGCAAATTAGAGCCCCACTGGAAACTCAATGGCTTACTGATACCTTGTATTGAAGAAAAAGTGTTTGAAAGGTTTTTGAGGTATCTCATTGTTAGTGCTCTGGATTCAATCTCCAGGAGCACAAGAAAAAAAAACAGTAACTATTGATACACTAAATTACATATATCAAACATATGCGCTTTGACAAATTTTGTAATACATATTCATGACTAACCAGATAGCTACATGATAAAGATAGCTAAAGTATCCATTATCCACAAGTTTCTGCATGCCGTTTGGTTACCTCCCCTTCATGAACCCAATCTGCCCCAAGTCAACAACTGATCTGTTTTCTGACTATACATAAGTTTGAATTTCTTAGAATTTATTTAAATATAATCATAGTGTATGTTTTTTGGTCTGGTTTCTTTTCATGTAAGCATTCTAAGCCCAACAATTCATCAATATTGGTGCATATGCAAATAATTTATTCCTTTCTATGGCTGGGTAGTATTCCACATGTGTATTTACTCCATCTTGTGAATTTACCTGTAAACACTATGCATGTCATACTGATGAAAATTTGGTTATTTTCTACTGTACTGTTTTTAAACTGTGATGAATAAGACTGGTATGAAGACTGACATTACTCATTGGACAGCTATGTGTTTCATGTCTCTTGAATAACTGTCTGAGAGTAGAATGACTAGACCATAAACTACATTGTGTTTGAATTTTTCAGAAACTGACAAACTGTTTTAAAGTGGTTGTTGTATGAGAAATATATACATATATGTATTTCCATTATATTGAGAACAATCTTCTTACTAATGTTCAACACATTTTGATAAATAAGTACTTTTACAGGTAGTGTTGCAGTGTTCACCTTTAGGACAACCTCTATTTTAAAATACATAGTTTCCAGTTATAATTGTTTTATTAGAGAGGGCAGAGCCTCAGAACTCTTTACAATGGCAATTTTAATAGTGGACATAAATATTATCAGACATATTATCAGATATATGACTTCATTTCTTTTTTAGTTTGTACTTTTTTGGAGAGTATACTTTTAAAAATTTTAATGACATTCTATTTGATACATATTTTTTATGAGTTATGCTTTTGATGTTCTATGGAAAATTCTTTGTCTAAAACAATTTGAAAAAAAATCTTTCTCCACTTTTATTTTTGCTAACATTTTCATAGCTTGAAGTTTTATAATCAAGTCTATAATCCATTTTGAACAATTTTAATTATGATAAAAAGTACTATTCTATAATTCTTCAATGGGCCAGGGATTTAGCTCAGTGACGCAGTGCCTGCCTGGCAAGTGTGAGGTCCTAGGTTTGATTCCCAGTACCAAAATAAATAAATAAGACATGAAACTCAGGTAATTCTTCAATGAAAGTCACTTTTTTTTTTTTTTTTGTATTGGAAATCAAACTCAGGACCTTACGTTGCCAGGCAGGAGCTTGTGTCTCTGAGTTACATTCCCTGCCAGAAAACTATAGTTTTTTCACTGAGTTTCCTTTGTACATCGTTTTAAAAAGAGGTGATGATCATCATGCTGGCAAAAAAGGAATTCACATTTTCTTTTCCCATTTGACTACTTGCCACAGGTAGTTTTACTAGACTTTCTAATACAACAGATAAAATCTCCAGTAAAATATTTAAAGAGAAGTGGTAAGACAGAAACTCTTCAACTTCTGACTTTAGGGAGAATTCTAGTCTTTCACCTCCAACAAGAGATACTCCTTTTCAGGTTGAGGAAACAGGATTTTATCCTGCTCTCTAATAAGAATAGATATTTGATTTTTCCAAAGCTTTCTCTGAATTAAGATGTTACTATCATTTTTCTTTTTTGGCTTATTAGTGTTTACTTTACATTGATTGTTTTAATATTAATGCAATTTATACTGCTTGGATAAACCTTACGCACACATACATACAGACACACACACCTCTACATGTATATATATCTACATATTATATATATGTACATATTATATATAGACTATTATATATAGAATATAATATATATTTCATGTAGTATACACATATTACATATGGCATATAATGTGTAATGTATAATATATGATTAATATATAATATACACATGGCTACATTTCCTTGAAATTTTTTACATCTATATTCATGTAGGAAAACTTATTGCAATTTTCTTAAAGCCTATGTCATATTATGGTAATTTTGGAGTCAGAGAGCAGTTAGTATCGTATTCTTTTTCATTTTGTGGATGACTTTGTGAACATGGATATTATTTCCTCCTCATTGTTAGGTCCACCAGTAAACCCACCAGAACTGAGGTTTATTTGTGAGTTGGTTTTATCCTCTCTATATATTGTTAGTTTTATGATTATATACTAAAATTCAGCTGCCTGGGTTAGTTATGATGAAAGTTTTTTTTTTTTTTTTTTTTTTTTTTTTTTTTTTTTTTTTTTTTTTTTTTTTTTTTTTTTTTTTTTTTTTTTTTTTTTTTTTACAATTCTGGAACTGGAGATAAACAGATCAAAACAGAAGCTACTGATGAAAGCTTTCTTTCTGCATAATACAGTGACAGAAGAGCAAAAGGAGAAAATAAAGAGCAAAGATAACAGCAAATAGGGAGATGCATCTTTCTTAAAGGGAAAGGACACCAAGAAATGGAGGGAAGTGGGAAGGTGGGAGGGGGAGGGGCGATAAATGGAATTGGGATGTGTTATGTGCATGCATCAACTCCACACAGAAACGGAAACATTATCTTCCACAATCACGTCAGAAATTCTCCCTGCCCCCTGAAAAGAGAGAAGATGATGAAGGTGTGGATGGTCAGGCAGTGAAGACAACTGGGATGGAAAAGGAATTAGGATTGTTGTACAAGTGTCTCACAAGGAATAAAAACATAATGTACTACACACAAGCACTAATAAAAGAACATTTAAAATAAGACCAACAGAGGCATGGATCCACTCGGTAATAATAACGGTTCACACATGAAGATAGAGCTTTCATGAAATAAAGAAATTTGCAAAGTCCTACCTAGAAATATGGTTATAACAGGAATTAAATATCATATGAGTTTTGGAGAAGACAAATATTCAAACCATATATATTAAATTCCAGCATTTTACAGAGACATTCTTTTAGTTATATGCTCTGTTATTTCTTTATTGAGTTTATAGTTGTCATCAAAATTTATACATTTCATTTAAGTTTTCTGTCTATTTTTGACATAAAAGTATAATAAGATTATACTTAATTTTATATTATCCTCTTAATACTCACAGAACATATAGTGATGCCAACCCTCCTATCCCCATTTCAGTAAAATTGCACATAACCTATATTTTATTAAACTAGTTAGGGACTCATTATTTTTATCATGTCAACAAATCAGGTTTAATTTTATTAATATTCTATTTGTAGGTGTTTTTTCCTAGGAGTTTTCTAATTTATTCCTACTGTCCTTTTCTCAATGCTTGAGGTTTGCTTTATCCTTTTTCTAAATTAATGCTTCTTGCCTTATTTTCTAAAATGAAGTCTGAGTTTCTAACTTGTAATTTAAAGTGAGTTTTACTTTTATACATTTTTCTCTAAGTATTCTTTTGAGAAAATTCTATAAATTTTGATATAGTTTAAATTTTTACTAATTTCATTACAGATCAGAGTCCTTTCTTGATGCTTGTGTTATTTAGAAGTTTTCTATTAAGAAATATTTTAGAAATTTTCAATGATTTCTAATATTGACTTGCAATTTTATACAATTTTAACTGAAAATGTAACTTGAATACCTTGATGAATTTATTTAATATGCTAAATACATCAGTCTTCAAATTATACACTTTGAGATGAAATGAAGGACTTTTTGAATTATATTAATTTTACTTTCTCTATAAGCTATCAAATCACCATAATAGAAATTAATATGATTTTAATAGGTTTTATCTAAGCCATACACTTTATTAAATTAACTATTTTATATATTTGTTTTAAATGTGTATGAAAATAAGAATACATATTTTCATAATTCTTCTAATCTAGATTTGTTATTTTCACTCTTAAAAACCACATTAAAACTGTTCTACCCGCTGGGAGTTTGGCTCAGTGGCTTAAGCGCCTGCCCTGGCAGGTGAGAGGTTGTGAGTTCGATCCCTGGTGCCGAAAAAAAAAAAAAAAACTGTTCTACTGAACTCATAAGAAAATAATAGCCATATTTTAGTTGTAATTTCTCTCTAACAATACAAATCAAGGAATTTTCTTCCATCAAATTATTTCTCTACCATTTAAGAAAATTCTTGAATGTCAATGACCAGAAAGCATATTTTTGTCAACCAAGATACTTCAAGAAGATAAATCCAACTTTATTTGCCTTACTGCTACTAAATGGACCATGGTTTATTGTTAAAAAAAAAACTGTTATAAGATTTCCCAAATTCTGTGTGTGGCCTTCAGTACACAAAAATCTGAGTGATATATAAAGAACATAAATTATATCATGTTATTCCTGATTTAAAGCCTCTCATGGTTTCTCTCACAAAGTGAAATACAAACTCTTTTTTCTGCTTCTGCAATCCGTTTCTAGATCCAACTATTCCATTTTATTTTCTCCACAGAAATTATCATGACTTGTACATATTTATTCACATATCTATGTTGCTTAAGCAACCATTGCTCTGTATATAAAGGTATTCATCTCTCTGCATTTTTATTTCTATATCATGTGCACTGAAAAGCATCACACAGCATAACTTGATTTATTTATGATGGTTTAATGAATAAATGGCTTGTGAGCACATCATTAAAAATAATGTACATGGGGAAGAGAAAAATTGGTAAAATAATTTCATTTATGATATTAAAGGGCAAGTTATCTACCTACTGTTTGAGAATTATTCCTGAGATGACATCTATATTTTTTTCTTAATTAAGAAAGAAATTAATTTTAATTTTGGCTGGCATTAAACAATTAGATTTTGTTAGATTAAATGATGACAATTTTATCATGTAAAATATACCAATTAAATAAATAAGTACCATAAGCTGTATAATTAGAATTTATACATATATATTACTCTACAATCTGTCATAGTATAATTTGTCCTAGCATATAAAAATAACTTTCATTGTTTTTAAAAATATTGAAAAGAATCATTTAGAACAAAAAGTTATTTGATGATTTTACAATGTTCAATTAATAATGTCTCCTATTATTTCCTTGAACATTTCATATCAATAAATAAAGTGTGACCTCTGAGTAACAACAACAAATAAAAAGACAGATACATTATATCTGACATGATATAAAACATTTCCCTATAATAATAAAAATACAAAGATGACTATTTGTTGTTCAAGTAGTTAACATGTGTTACAAAATGAATAAGTCTATTAAAGTTTTAAGAGTCAGTATAGAAATGGTTTACTCTGTGGTTTCAGTGAAGTTTTATTTGCAAAATGCCCTATAGCACACTCAAAGAGAGTGATCAAAAATGCTAGTTTACAAAACACAGAAAATAGTTGCTTTCTGTATATTTAACACTGTGTTTTCCACATACGTAATTTAAAAATACTACTTAAGGAAATACTGGTTAACAATACTACATACACTCAATTTTATCCTACTACATTTTCTCTATTCTTGTGAAAAATAAAGTTATAACATACACACATACAGAAATACACTAATTCCTGATTTCTCTCATAATCTCAATGATGAATGTTTCACATGTTTGTTCTTCAATGTTTCACACAGCAGAAAACCCAGAAATTTCAAGATTGCCCTATAACTTAGACTGAATATGGAGTACCTTGTAGGATTCCACTCAGAACTCAGACTGACAGTGTCTCATTTATCTTTCATTTCAGATTAGCATGAAGCCTATAATTCAATAAGTGGAGTAAACCAGTTGTACAGAGCTAAATTCATTTTTCCCTTAAAGATTTACATATTTAAAATGAAAAAAGAGGCAGATATTATGTATTTAGCAATTTGGACATATGATCTCTCTTGCAACTACTTAACTCTGCTCTTACAACCTTTATAAGTCAACTTTATGATACCAAAACAAAATACCTGAGGAAATTAAGTACTAAAGGAAACAAATTTATTTGGTTCGTGGTTCTAGAGATTCTAGTTCAACACTGGGCGTATTCATACCTTTGAACCTCTGACAAGGATAGAACATCATGTCAGGAGCTTGTGACAGGTACGACTGTTCACCTTATTAGCCAAAAAGCAGAGGCAGAATTGGCTGCTCCTACTGTACGTTGGGGGAATGGTCCCTACGAAGTAAAGATGATAGTTCTAACCTTTCAGAGATTCTACCATGTCCCCCCAGTGGCACCCTGAGAATCAACCCTTTAATATATGGACCTTTCAGGAGCAATCATAGCAGGCAGAGCATAGCAGAGAAGCAGTATGGACAACATATAAATGATTGTGTATGGCTTTGTTTCAATAAAGTTCTATTTATGCACACTAAAATTAAATTTCCTGTATTTTATAATATAAAACTTTATTCTTTGGTTTTCTCTTATATTGATTGAAATCTGTGAAACCTATTCTTAGTATTTGTCAAGTGCTTCTTCTGATCCTAGTGAACATCTATAAAGCACATGTGCAAAATGTCCAACGCCTTAGTGACTTCTCATCAGAGCAGAAATGCGATTCAAATAATTGCACAACTATATAATGTAAATCACTAATGAGGTGTTATAAAGAAAAATAAAATGAGACTTGGAAATTAAGCATTAATTAGAGCAAATAGCAAATAGAAGATGATATTTGAGCAAAGATGTGAATGAAGAGTAGAGGTATGATAAACCTAGAGACACAGCATTCTATGAGAGCCAACAGCAAATGCAAAGCATCTAGCATCTGAAATTCCAATTCACTGGGCTTCCTGAAGTCATGAAATCTGCCTGACTGACTCACAGCAAGGAGACACATGGAGGCAGGAATTGAGGTATAGGGAAAGCCAGAGGCAGAGCTGAGAGGGTCACAGAATGACTTGGGAAGTTTGGGATACTTTGCCAAGTACTTTAGGAAGTCCTTGAGAGAAATTCAAATAAAGTTTGAAATACAATCTAATTCATATATTTAAAATTTTCTAATTACTTTTGTTGACTCTGGTAGCAGAGGATCTAAATAGTAACTACTGTACAGTCTTGGGAGAGAAACCTTGATGACTTAGGTGCTAAAATAATAATAAAAATTGCAAGTCTATTGGAGACTCTTTCAACCGTGTCAGTTATCAGGGACACCAGCAGTGAGTCCCCAGTCTCCTGGCCAGGTTACAGAGAATGTCAAGAAAGAAAGAAAAAGCATGAGGCAAAGACGGTGGGTACATAGCAGAGATCTGGGATGAACAGTTCTTCTCAGGAATCAAAAGGTTACGAGGCTCCCAGACTCTTGGTATTTATTCAGTGCATGAATCAACCACGATGAGTGAAGGGCAGTAGATATTTCTGGGAACAGTAGTGGTGACTAGGGTGGGCTAGGAAGATCAAAATACTCTTGTAAGGACAAGTATGAGACAGAGGTGCCAAAAGGAAACTGTAGTTTCCTCATGTGCCTTATCCTCTTTAGCAGGTCTTATCTTGCCCTTTGAATGACAAAGCAGTCATTAAACTTAAGCCTTTCAACTGTGACCAGAAAAAAACAGGGAGTTTCAATGTACCAACCTGGCCAAAAATAGCAGGACAAGAACAACTTTGGACATCTGCTAGACTTAACTTAGAATTTGTGTTCTTCAATACAAGTCATGATGTAGAATTGTAGAATATCTTAAAAGCTTACATTTAATAAAGTAACAATTTTATAATAAAATGTTATTCAGAATAATCATGTCTCACGTAAAGTAATTCATATATCCTACAAATGTTTAGAAAATTTGTGCAGAACTTCTTCAATCATTTCATCGTTGCTGTGTGTCTATCTTGAAATGTTTTAGAAGGTATTGCAAAAATTAGCATTTTGAGACCATTTGAAATACATGTCATGGGTTAAATGGGTCACTGTTCTTGCTCCTTAATGTTTAAAGGAATGTAATTCTTGTCCCTTCCTCAGTGAGCTAATGATTAAGTGAATTCACCAAATGCACACACACATACTACATCTGCCCAGCTTCCCTATCCATGAATTAAATGCAATCGAAATGGTACTCCAAAAAACTGAGGATGAAGTACCATATGCAATAAATTATTTTACTTTATTAAAGGTATATAAGATGATATATTCAATTATATTTAGGAGATTAAAGTTACTGCTTTAAGCTGTTTTACATTTTCATTCATTTATACTTTTATTGCAAGAAACATTTCAAGTGTGTTTATGAATATTTATGTTTATGTTAGTTCCTAACAATATCATATGCAATTACATTAGAGTATTTTTATTATGAAGCTAATCAACTTTACTTATAATCTTAGATAAATAATGTTTTGATCAACTTTAAATCAAAAATATTATAAATTGTCATCCTGATGGAAGACCTTTACAAAAGGATAGAATATCCTTTTGTAGAAGTTTAGTCATTTTATGAAAAGTTTTTAAGATTGTAATAAATCAGATTTACATGTCTCAAGGGACTCACCTCTTTTGATGACTTTTAAAGGTCTTCTTTTTAGAAATAGTTTTAGAGGATTAAGAAATAAAGTTACAAAGTGACTGCTCATGATTCATACTAATAAAGCAGTAAAGTCAAAAGGCATGCATATATTGCAAATGCACAAAAAGCAGCTCAGTTAATTCCTCCAAGGTGAAAGCTATACAGTTTTTTTCCAAAGTAGGATAGGTAGCGATGTGATATATTGTGATGCTCCTGGGAATGAAAACCAGTTCTGGTTCCATATTCTACTGCCAAATCTTTTAAGATACATAGGGATTTGTGCAGACCCCTGGGCATTCTCTATGAATGTATCTCCTGTTTATGATGCTATGGTATAAATCTGAGAAACAGATAGTGTTATAGTTAAGTGTCTTGTGCAGATTTCTAAATCTAGAAAACTAAACTCAAGCCAAAGTTCGAATTTTGGGATGAGAATGAATAGATGTTAAATGCCATCACCACCACCTCCTGTCTCGTGAACGCATTCTAATTGAGAAGGGACAATGGTCATACCCAAAAGATATATTGCACAAATGTCTACATTTCACAAAATTTTCAGTTTTGAGGTGATAGCATCAACTAACAAATATCATCAAATATTGAGGCTAAAGCAATTTTCACGTGAGAATTTTTAACCTGGGTGTTGTGGCACATGCCTGCTATCCCAGATCTCAGGTAGGCTAAGGTAGAAGTTTCCCAAGTTCAAAGTCCACTCTTGGCAATTTAGCAACCTGGAAAAGTTATCTCAAAATAAAAAATGAAAAGCAAAGTAACAACGTGTTGGGAATGTAGCTCAGTGTAAAGCCCCTAGTTCATTCCCTAGTACCACATGTACTCAAAATAACCCAGTGTTTAACATATTCAAAATTAAAATACAGCCAGGCGTGGTGGCGCACGCCTTTAATCCCAGCACTCCGGAAGCTGAGGTAGGAGGAGCATTGTGAGTTCCAGGCCGGCTTGGGCTACAGCACGAGCACAAGGCTGGCCTGAGCTACATAGTACTACCCTGCCTCAAAAAACTAGGGCCAGGAGTTTGGCTCAAAGGCTTAAGTGCCTGTCTGGCAGGCGTGAAGTTGTGAGTTTGATCCCTGGTGCTGAAAAAAAAAAAATTGAAATACAATATTTTAAAGTGTTTATTAGAAACTCATTAATTAATAAGTCCATTATATTAAGAAGATGCAGATTACATAAACATATACTCTGCCAAAAAATTGTGGTAAAACTGAACTTCTTTTTTATTTCTTTAGTTAGTTTTGAATGTTTACCTTGAAAGGATGCAATGTAAAAAATGTCATTTTGAGGACTTAATCTGTTGAAATATATTTTTCCTGAAGTACAGGAGAAAATACATAGTTGGAAAACACTGCAATATTTTGAAGTTTTCAATAAATTGTGTATGTATTAATAAAATAGAAAATTTTTTGATACATCAAAAAGGACAAGCAGGATGATATTCTTCCTGGTTGACAGACAAAAATGCACCAGAAGGTTTTATTTGTATTTTTTTGAGACTTGATAGCAAAATTTTAACAGCAAGATAAATGAAACATATTTTTGCTGCTGCATTAAAATAAAAATTGAATAGGAAGCAAATTTTCAAACCTGTGGACCACCATACATACAAACAATGAAGTTACAATGAAGGCTGTAACTACAAAACCTTGTTACATAAGGAGACCTTATTATATCCGGAGACCTCCAGATTCCAGCAAAGTCAAGATGGGGGGAAAAAAAAGCCTTCCAGTCATCTTGCGTTTAGGAAACACTTTGAGGAAGAAATGAAAGCCAAAATGACTAGATTTTTGCCGCGGTCCAGCCGGGCTAGGTCCACAGAGTCCCCGAAGGTGGGCTGAGCGTCGGCACGTGGATAACAGACACACAAACAGCTCAGAGACTGTGTGAATCTGCTTCGTTTATTGTAAGCTCAAACAAGGTGTTATATACCCCCTTTTTGGCCAGGGTCGGAAGTTTAGATAAGAAAAAAAAAAAAAGAAAAGCAACGGATGTCTGTATGATAACATGGTTTCTATAGTTATATGATTAGTTAGCATGGGCATAAAATTTATACCTAGTTAAAAGCCTAGAAGTGTGTTTGTACTATTAACAAGTGCTCTCTAATGGTGTCCTTATCTAAAAGCCTATAAAACATAAGAGTATACTTAGCCCTAAATTAACCCCCTTATCTCCCCATGATGTTCCTGCAGTTGCAAGAATGTGTTATCCATCTCATCTCTATAGCAATTTATCAGCCTCTCTGTAGGGAGGCTCCTAGACAGCCCCAGCCAACTGATTGTTATCATTATCTTTAAGGGCTCCCAAACTTCTGGTCTGATCTTAATCTCATTAGTCCTATTCAAATGTCAGATCAACATACCATCAATTGTAAGAAAAAACATTTCATTGATTATCCCTTTGTTCTTAGGGAGTTTCTATAGTTTGCTTACTAATTCGGTGCACAGGAAAGAATATAGAAGAAATCCTCCAAATTGGATCAGAGCACAAGTCAACACTATAGTTCCCCAGAAATATTAACCCATTCCCACAAAGCCAATTTTTATGTCGCAGCCTTTTCTTAGGAAATGTCCTCCTTCCATGTTTGGACTTTGTCAGCAGAACATGGGTCTTTCTTTCCTTCCATGTTTGGACTTTGTCAGTAGAACATGGGTCCCTCTTTCCTTCCATGTCTGGACTTTGTCAGCAGAACATGGCTAGAAAAGGACGCGGCAGATTTTGTAATCAGGGGTACCAAATAAAGAGAGTTACAGTCAACAGAATTCCAAAGATCTGCAAAGGCCAGTCTTTCACTGAGTACTGATTGGATAGTTTGTGTGAGAAGAGTACACAAGTCTGGGGAAGACCTACCATGAAGCAGCAGGAAGAACAATCCCCGGAGCTCACCGAAGACACAAAATGTTTTGTGGCCCAGCAGTCAGAGCAGAAAAATCTCACAATACCCTGACTGTTGCTTACTCAGTCTGCTATTATCCAGTAATAGGGAGAAATTAACCCTGTACTGAAAACTGTTCAGGTCTAACAAAGCAAAGAACAACAACAAATCTTGAAAAAAATTAAATTGTTGTAAAGTAGCTGAACTGCATCTCAGAACAAATTTCAAGAATAAAGAAATATAAAAATAATCACCTTCCATAGCATTCTGAACAATAATGTCAGACATCCAAAATTTCAAAAGCATGCAAATCAGAGGAAAAATACCATTTAACGAGGAAAAAATTACTCAACAGGATCGATCCCAGAAGTAAGTGAGTTGTTTTACAAAAATAAGAGTCATGCTTTTTTCTTTTTATTCTGAGAAGAAAGTGTATATTCTAATAACCCACAAGTCACAGAAAAATCAGGAGTGAAATTAGAATATATTATGAAAATGGAAAGAAAAATAATATATTTTGGTGCTACATCTAGTAAAAATATGAATGTGAACTTACAGGTCTAATTATCTTAGAAAAGAGTAAAGCTTTTGAATTAATGATCTGGAGTCTATCTTCAGAAATTAGCAAAGGAAACTAAGACCAAAGTACAGAAGAAACAAATTATTAAATCTTGTAGTAGAACAAAAACTGAAATAGAAATCTGTAAAAAAGGGAACACTGATGAAATTTAATGTTTTTGTAAGATCAATAAAACTGGTAAAACTCTAAACAATGAGATCCATAAAAAGAAAAAAAATAATCACCAGTATCAAAAGTGAGATAGAGAAAGTTTTTCCAGATTTTGCAGGTATTGAGTAGATAACATAAAAATGCTATTAACAACTTTATGTTAGTCAATTTGATGGCATATACTACATAGTCACATTTTCTTATAGACACAAACTATCAATGTTGAGATAAGAAAAAAGTATTTTTAGAAGTGTGTGCCTGCTATGTTGAAAGACTTCCATAAAAACAAACTTTGGTCCCAGCTAATTTTATTGACAAATTATTTGAAACATTTCTGGTAAAATGCTATCAATTCTACAGTCTTCCCCCAAAATTGAAAATTATGATGTATTTTTAAATTACTTCTGAGACTAACTGTACCTTAACATGATAAATAACCAAAGACATAAAAAAAGAAAAAGAAAGATCAATACCTCTCATGAGGTTAGATGCAAACATTATTAACATCAGTTAGTTTATCTATACTTGAATAAATCTGTTATCTATAATGGTTTTGCTGCAAAATGCATTATTCGGGAAATACTGGATCACTGATACAAATCTTTCAAATATTGACAAATCTTATTACACCATACAAAAATATTATTTATTTCTACCACTACTAATCCTAGCAGAATATTTTTTAACTAATGAGAAACTGGAGAACTCACATTTGCAGACAGTATTTTCAAAAGCTCTTTTTTCATGATAGCTTAAATTTTTATCCAAAAATCGTGTACTCTAAAAGAAATTGCTTAGTTATAGTTAAGCTCATAAGTACTTGTCTACAACAAACATTCCCAGTTCATTCGGCAATAGACGTGATATGTATACTTCTCATTTGATCACACAAAATGCTCAGAAAATATTTTAAAAGACTAAGGATTTTTAATACCACTGATAATATTTAGTGCTATTTCAAAGACATTTTAATTGAAAATCACAATTTTTAAAAGCATAAGTATAGTAGTATAGAATACTATAACTATGACTAAATGTAATTTGGTTTTAATTGATCTATAACTAAGTGTAGTTTGGTTTTACTGTTTTCATTTGTACTAAACCATTTGTAGTTTTACTCATAGCTTTTAACACACCAGACAAGTCAGATGGTATCTTCCTCTTAGAATAAACATATCAAACACCACAAACTCCATAGGAACGCCTTATGAGCCACCAGTTTCTCAAAAATTCACCTTTGAGAAACACTAAACTGAATTTTGATAAGGCAAAAATTTTTATATGTTTGTCTGAGTTTTAGAATATTTTAACTTATTCCAATAGGAAACATAGGAGGACTTTGTTCTTTCTGTTGTGCTTGACTTTTATTATATGGCCATATAGATGGTGCTAAGTTTTCTGTGCCATTATGTGAAATCCCATAGCATTTGTAAGAAACAAAATTCTACCCTCCATGATGTATTTATATTGTTGTTGAGTTCTAACATGCAGTATATACTACAATATGATGCGCACATAATGTCAAGACTATTAGCTTGTACTGCAAGTGAAAGCCACTTACGTGTAGTGATTTTTGGGCTTGGTCTTAGAGACATACTTCCAAATTACTTATGTCAGCAGCATGTCATCCCCTTCCCAAAGTTTTGGTTCATATATTTGAAGTAAAAGTTACATTTCACTGTCACAGTCTGCATTCTTTCCTGGGATCTTCAGTCTTTTAAGTACGATTTTCTAATTTGTGTATGTTACCTTTCATTTTTTGTAATGTACGACTTTGGTGTTTTGTAAAATGCCTAATGTCATATATTCACACTTACAGTGTTATGCAGAATATTTTATTTTTCTAACAAATCCCAGTGCTTCTTTTAAACCTATTTTCATCCTGATAATTCTTAGTAAACACTAGTCTTTTTAATGTCTCTATAAATTTGTTTTTTTCAAAATGTCATGTAATTTGTTTCATAAAGTCTATAGAATTTTCAGATTTGCTTCCTTCTTCTATCAATATACATTTAACTCTCTTCCATATTTTTCTGTGGCTTGATTTCACATTTCTTATTATTACTTAAGAATATTTCACTTTATAACGTACCAGAATTTGCTAGCCCACTTACCTGTTGAAAGATATTGAAGGTGGTTTTATGTATGTGATTATAAATAAAATTTCTGTAAAATTTATGTTTATATTTTTGTTTGGATATAAGTTTCAAAATCAATTCAGCAAATATCTAGTAGCACATTTTCTGGGTAATACAGTAAGTCTATATTTGAGCTGGTTTAATATGTGACATTGTCAAACTGTTTTCCAAAGTGGCTCTACCAGTAGATATTCTTTTTTTTTTTTTTTTTTTTTTTTTTTGTGGCACCGGGGGTCAAACTCAGAACCTCATACCTGCCAGACAGGTGTTTAAGTCACTGAGCCAAACTCCCAGCCCTAGATTTTTAAGGCAGGGTCACACTATGTAGCTCAAGCCAGCCTTGCATTCATGTTGTAGCCCAAGCCAGCCTCGAATACCATTAGATAGTCTATCAGCACTGAAAGACAACTTTTCTTGGTCTTAATGCCTGTTTTTGCTATTTTTAAACGTTTGAATTATAGGCATTTGAATAGATACTAGAGGTGTATAATTGTTACTATTGTTTTAATGCATAATTTCATAATGACAAATGTTGATCAGTGTATTTTCGTACAAACATTTTCATCTGTGTATCTTGTTTCATAAGATCTCTGATAAGACCATTTACCTATTTTTGAATTGGAACATTTATTTTTTGTTGAGTTATAAAATATTTAGTATACTGTTTTTACAATTTTTTGCATTTTTAATTTTTTTTTCCTGCTTTGTGACAAGTGTTTTCCTTCTCTTAACAGGGTCTACAGATGTGCATACTGTTTCAACTCCAAATTGTATATACATATGGCATGTTTTTCCCTTTATAACCCATGACTCTGATTATATATTTAAAAATTATATCACCAATCTAGTAGTTTTATACTATCATACTTCATGTTTAGTGTGTGTGTATGTTTGCATGTGCATGCGTGTATATAAGATGGGAGGTCTACTATCTGTTTTTAGATTGATTTTTGAAATGTGGCATCAAATTTTATAGACTTTGTCAAAAATACTCTGATTTACTGAGTTGTCCTTGCATCTTTATCACAGATTAATTATATTTGCATGGTTCTTTTTATCATCTCAGTTTCATTAGTTTATGTATTTATTCTTTAACAAACACCATGATATCCTAACTACAGGAGATTCACCATAAGTATAAAATTCAAGTGGTGTCAGTTGACCAACATTGCTCACTATTTAGTTGATTATTCTGGTACTCCTGTATTTCCATACAAACTTTTAAATCATTTTCTCAATAGCCAAAAAATAGCTTGTTTGAATTTTCATTGAGATACTTATAAATGCATGAGTCAATTTAAAAGCAATTTCTATTTATTGAAAGTATCTACCTATAATCATGAACTGAATGACTTTTTGTTTATGTAGAATCTGTTGATTCTTTTTATCCTATTTTTTTAAAATATAGATCCTACAAATATTTCTTACAGATAAGCTAACTCAATTTTGCTAGTATCATAATTTACACACCATGATGAACCCATGGAAATACTAATCAAATGCAGCTGCAATAACGGTACTGACTTCAGGAGCAAATGAGTTCAGAACAAAAAAAAATGTAGAGAAGTATGAGTGACAATGCAAATAACAAAGGAGCCAAGTCTTCACAAGGAAATAAATTGTAATTTTATCCTAATCGATATCCTGTTTTTTTAATTGGACTTATCAATTTAAAACTATCACAGATTCTGCAGCACTATAAAGGTATATTAAGAATTACCAAAAAGGATTGGGAAGCCTGGTGTGGTGGCGCACTCATGTAATCCCAGCACTTGGGAGGTTGAGATAGGGGAATCATCTGCAAGTTCAAGACCAGTCTGGGTTACAAAGACAGGCCAAGGCCAGCCTGAGCTGCATAGCAAGACCCCGTCTCAAAAAAACAACAACAAAAAAAAAATTGGGGGGAGGATTGGGGATGTAGCTCAGAGCCACAGCGCTTGCTGGCAAGTGCAACATCCTAAATTCGATTCCAGATAAAAAAAAAAAAAAAAAAAAAAAAAAAAAAAAAAAAAAAAAAAAAAAAAAAAAAAAAAAAAAAAAAAAAAAAAAAACAAGAGCACACCACACACACACACACAAAAAGGAAAAAAGGTGCTGTATTGAAAATTTAATTTATTGTAAGTATTGGATTATAAATCACCTATTACAGTATTCTTCTAAATATTTTTGAGTTGCCATAACACATCCTTAATGCAATAAATAGGAGAGTCAGAATAGCATACTTGTGGTTTACCATAGTGCCTATTGAATAGTAAAAAGTGTATATAGTAACTTCACTGTAAATGTTATACTGACACTCGCTGGCCTAGTAATTTTAAAATTGTTTCTTGGGCAGATTTAATTAATTGCAGTTCAAATATTTTTAAGATGTCTTCATATGCATATGAAAGTTTTTGTGAAAATACAGTTAGATAAGACCAGATACCTCGGTCACTGATACTCTAATGAAAAAATTACTCAGAAAGTTGAACAAATTAATGGAAAAAATTAAGATATTTATTGACTACTAATTGATATGCAGTTAGACAATTGGACCATTACCTACAAAGACTGTGTAACATAACCAGTCATTGAGAAATAGACTTCGTTGTTAATTACACTTCCACTTCTCTGGGCCTACACATTGGGTACTGTCAGAATGGTGATAAAATATTAAAAAAATGAAAACTGAAAGAACAGTTAGAGAATATTTTAAGATAGTTTTCCTTCAAACCAGGAAAATCATATAAAGTTTAATATCCAACAGACCACTCACAATACAAATGTAGTTATTCTGAAAGATTGACAAAAGAAATATTTTACTTATAAAATCATGGGACAAAAGCAGTGATGAAAATGAAATAGATGCTGCTGTGCCCAAAATTATGTACAACAGTTGCAATTACATTGAACCACGGTGACATTTGTGATCCCAAATGGACATAGAAACATTTTATAATTTCCTACTATGTCTGGTATATTTTTCACAATGTAAATTTTAGAAAAGTCAGGATATTTTATGTTTAAAATGTAACAAGTACATAGTGAGCAGCTCCCAGCTACACACAGCAAACATATATTCTTCCCAAACTGAGGTGTCACTGTGAATGTACACAGAGTCAGTCTTTAGTGATGGCCATAAAAGATCCCTGCATACAGCATAATGCATTTAAGTTCGCAAAGATATGCACACAATGAAGATTTTTTGGCCCCCTACACAAAGTGTACAGATAATTTTGAGTAAAAGTCATAGAATGCAATGAAAGAAAGGAAACCTTATAAAACATAACTAAGCTCTTTGCCTCTTGGAATCTTGGAAATTTCCCAGATTATTATTGCTTTCATATGGTAATATCTGTTGGGATGATGAGATATAGCACTAGTAAGAATGAAGTAGTTCAGTTTCATTACCAGGGCTAGGTCTGTAGACATCCATATATTTCTAGTGTCACCTAAATTATTTCAGTCTTTTTGCACCTTTGTTAATATACTTTCAAAACTCACGCTTGATCTCTTACTACAATTGACAACTAAATGAATCATTATTCAACATAAACCAAGAAAGAGACCTCTGCATTTTTCATTTAGTTCCAAAATTAATGAAATATGATATACAAGTTGAGGCTCTTTACAAGCATAGAAATCAGTGGGAAAATTATTACCGTCCTTGGATATTAAGTTTGTTTTCATTTTTTCCCTTGCCTTTTGAGTATTAGCAAGAAAATTATTAAATCATCTGAAAATTCATTGAGCTAATTTATACCTCCCATTTAAATTTAGTTTATGAATAGGATATAAATGTAGACATTTAGAAGCAAGCAAGTTCCTTTAATATGTGTACATTTGATACATGTGCAATAAAAGAAGACCATAAGAATTTAATGATAATTCAGTTAGCTAGGTTATATTACAAATGTTGGGTGATTTTCATTGTAAATATCACCTAGCAGTTGTAATTTTTAAAAGTTGCAAAGTTTTATTAAAGGAAAAAAAGAAAAACAAGCTATGCACAGCAAGTTTGGGCCAAGTAAAAGGAAATAATTATACCCTACAGTGTGAGGGTGGACCACTATGTAAGATAGAACACAGTGGCCAGCGGGTGTATTTTTAAAAAATAATTTTACGACGTTCATTCGCTTGCATTCCTGGACAAGAACAGTTTTCAGTGTGCCTAAAGTATTGGGCTAGTTTTTATTTTTTTGTTTTTTGAAGAATTGATTACGTCTATCTAAACTTCCTTGTGCTACAAGCAATAAGGCAATTCCTGTCTCTCTCGAAGTGGTTCAGAGACTAGCAATGAAATGCAGGTATTTTGCACCTCTAAGTGTGACACTAGAATTATGGTGGCTTCAGGCAGGTCAGAGAACAGGAGGTTTGCCTTGTGGATGCATAGTAATTTAGGCTTACCTCCTGTGGTCAGCGCTTCACTCCCTTCTAACAGAAAATCTATGAAAAGCTTCCTGGAACACAAACTCTTTAGATTAAAGTCAGAATTCAGACTTTTAATCAAAGAACAGAAAAGTGATTAAATAAAAGCTAAAATGCACATCAGATCTATATCGATGAAAGTTACGTGAAGATTGAAAACATTAGCAACATGGCACGTAATGATTATTCTTTAAATAACTTATTCAGCATATATCTCTAACAATGTCATTTTATGAACTATATTATTTTAGCTACAAGTGTAAAAATTATTTTTAAATGTAAAATGTCTTTTTCTATGATTTCCAAGATATATGTAACTAAAACTAACAGAGCTTTCAAACTTTGGAACAAAACATTAATTTTGCACAATGC
Source organism: Dasyprocta punctata (assembly GCA_004363535.1). Lineage (NCBI taxonomy): Eukaryota > Metazoa > Chordata > Mammalia > Rodentia > Dasyproctidae > Dasyprocta > Dasyprocta punctata. The sequence goes on along the minus strand of RJWM01013241.1, from coordinate 10,306 downwards.
AATATCCACAAAAAATATTTTAAATAAGAGTTCAATGAAATGTTTCCATAACTTTGATTTAAAGTCATAGAAAAATGCAACACATTTCTTTACAATGCATACATTTGATTAAAAATGCAAGTATCTTGAATATGCAAATAAGTGCAAAATACTTATTTCTATCTAATGTCTTTTAAGTTACACCAGTGTGTAAACTTGCCCTTTCTGGTTATCATGTTTTGATAGATGTAATAAATGTATAAATGTTGAACCTTCCTAATTTATTCTCTTTTGAAATTGTCTTATTTGGAAGATTGATGATCTAAGTAATGATATCATTGTAACTACTAATAGCAATTAATCACCATTTTGACACTCTTCCCAGAAATTCTATATTCCATGTTAATTCTTCCAGGAACTATGAAGATAATAGTCACGTATTTGTTGGAATAAAATGTTTTGCAAGCAATTCCAAGTCACACCCAACAAAATCAGAAAATCTAGCAATAACTGTCCCACTCTAAATGAAAGCCATTATCCTTTGTTATTTTGAAGTACATAATATAGAAAAGTAAGCAGGAAAATTTCATAATGTAATTTTAATCTTTCTTTTATTGACATAGTTGTTACAAAGAAATATAAACAAATGAATTCTATTTTTAAATGCAGGCAATGTCATGCCTATATTAATTGTCAAAATAATACACAGTAGGAAAGAACACAAGAAGTAAATGAAGGAAAAACTATTTTAAAAATTGTAACTAAGTGTTGGAGAAATTCCATGACAGGCTTATATACTCACAATTGAAAAAATTACTTTGAGCCTTATGTGCATGTAAATCAGTGTTTCACCACAAGAGTATATACAAGAATAGAACGCAATCCCTTTCTATTCACTTATTTTTATTTAGATTATTTTTTACATTTGTTTATATATTTACTTATTAAAATACTGACCATTGAGCCCAGAGTGACCCTTTCATTTTATTTTTTATTTTGAGACAGTCTTACTAAGTCCACAAATTTCCCAGACCGGTCTCCTCCCTCACTCTTCCAGAGTGCTGGAATTACAGGTGTGAGGTGCCATAGTCGGTTGACTCGCTCTCTCTCTCTCTCTCTCTCCCCCCACCGTCTGTATCTCTGTCTCTCTGTCTCTCTCTCTCATTTTTTTGTTCTATCAATTGGATCCATGTCCTGCACTTCAAGCTATATTATCAAATTCTTACATTTGTTTATTGATTGATTGATTGATTGATAGGGTCTGACTAAGTTGCCCAGTCAGGACTTGAGCATGTTAATACTCCTCCCTCAGTTTCCCAGAGTACTGGAATTACAAAGACGCACCAACCCGGGCTACTTTTATTTTTAATAGGACTCCAAGACTTTGTCTATAGCCTGGTGATTAGGGTAGGTTTAGATGTTTTCAGTTTTCATTTGTATTTTCTTATCTATTATCCAAAAATCATCATTCTAAAAAATGTACTGATTGACATAATTTTTCATAAGCAGTTTTAATTGATATTTTTTGATATAAGCTACATGTTCTGTTTTCCATTTGTTATCTATTAAGGTTTACTAAATTCTGAGTTTCATAACAGCTTCTAAACCTTGGTTAAAGATCCTGTAATTAATATGTTTTTATTATTTTTTAATTTTTTCTTTCTGTGGTTGACTTATTTGTTCATTAATTTCTTAATGTTTTTATTAGTACCTCTTTGTAGTACATACGGTTTACATTTCTTGTGGGGAGTTACTATGTGCACACAACTTTATCTTCATTCTGTTTTTTTATCCTTCTTCATGGGCCTCTTTCTCCCATCTTGGAAGCAGCGTATATGTCCATCAATGGATTAATGGATGAAGAAAGATTAATGAATAATTTGTAGAAAAATGCATGCACCTTGAGAATATAGCATTACATTAAATGAAGCAAGCTTAAATAGAGCATGGTTTCTCTCATTGAGAAACCCAAAATATAATTATAAACATCACATTTATTACTAATGGCATTGTATTACACACTTCTATTAACTTCGATTGTAAATATTAATGCCTAATGCCAAAAAGAGTAATTCTAGTATGTTAATTTATAAATATTTTCATGAATTCATTAATAATAATTTGTCTTATAAGACTGGTAAAAATTCATCCATACTAATATAAGATACACAATTTGAGATAAAATGTTAGGTTATTAAAAATATGAAAGAAGAATAATCTGGAAAATCTAGAAATATTAGCTACAAAGTCCCCTATTTTAATCAAATTGAGTAACCTCTTCTTCACTAAAAGTAAAATCACTTTTAAGTGCTTTAATTTCTACATATATGTTGTTTCTTATACATTTAAAATCTACCATTTATCTATCATTATTTATCAACTATCTGAATAAAATTTGAAATAATTATGTATATTTTCAGGCAAAAATTGAATATATTTGGATTTTCATGATCTCAAATTTGAATTGATTCAGATATTATTAAATAAATTGCAATATTCTAGGTTTTCATAATGGCATATTTTAAATAAATGTTCATGAGAAATATATAGAAATGTGGAAAATAGAAGCACATTCAATGTATATTTTACCTCGAGAAAAATACAAATAATAAGAAAATATTTACTTTCAAAATGAGTAATTCAGAGTCACAACCACTTGCAATCCACTTATCTAGTCACTTTATCTTTGATATAAACCAAAGTGGTAAAAAGATAAATCACTGTGTAAAGGTACATAAAATGTAATATGCGGACAAGAATCATGGAACTGATGAGTAAACTACTGAGTACGCATCACCCTAGTGTACTGTTTAAAACAGACAGAAGAGTACACATACTTCCAAATAGAAAGGCAAAATAATCGACCTCACTGTGCAGAGAAGATATATTGCTCCTTTAAAGTAACAATCACAAACAGGAGTAATATCATGAACATGCTACAACTAAAGAGATAATGTTTATAAATTCTCTAAAAGTATTCTAGGTGTGGTTTCTCAAATGATTAAATTTAGCAAATTCAGGAAGCTTAATACAAATAAAATCTGGGCACTTTGCAAAATAAAAATCTGTGCTAAAATTTATAGCACACCTCACAACAGAAAAACACAAATTAGAAGAAAATAAGAGGTTATAATTAATTAACAAGGAAAGAATGATTATATGTATTTCTAATCAAAGATACATTCTGGTTAAAAGAAGTAGTGTACCCTCCAGGAATTAAAAGAAAAAACAATTGGAGAAAAGCAGTGTGGTGTGAGAAATAATTCCAAGCAATTACATTGTTGAATATACAGTATACATAAATAAACATATACTTTAAAAATTAATAATATATGCTTTTCTGGTTATCAGAATTCTAAAGTAATATATGATTCAGCATGACAGTATGTGACCTAAAAAGCTTTACTAATTGAATCATGTATATAACTTACATATTGACAGTTATCTATAAATGACCACTCAAAAATTAACGTAAAAATCACAAATCACTGAAGGATGGACAAAAGAATAAAGACAGCAAATGAAATCTAGAGGGATGATACCTCCATCTACTCATTTTACTCAAAATTGGTTTTTTACATGACTTTTGGAATTCTATTAAAAAAGCATTTTAATTCTACGGGTAATAGCATAGAATCTAGATCGCTTTAGGTATTACCCCCATTCTGTTATATTAATTCTTTCAATGCGTGAACTTAGGGCAGCTTTTTATTTATTTTGTTTTCTAAAATGTTATTTATTAATATTTTCAAGTTTTCATTATGCAAAATTTGTATCTACTTCTTCTGATTTATTTTATAACAAAAGCTTTGACAATATAATATTGATTTTACCATATTATGTGTTTTGTTAATGAGAAAACTTCCTTAATTTATTGTTGAGATTGTCGTACATAGATAGAAATGTGACTAATTTATATGCATTAAATTTGATACTTCGTCTTAATTTATTAGTTTATTTGCTTTATTAGTATATGTTTATAATCCATGATATTTCCATTTACTTCAGAGAATAGCTACAAGTACTTAACTTGTATTCTTTTAAAAACCCTTCCCCTCACAATCCACTCTGTTCCTCTGTGTCTAGATCACTCTTCTTGTTTTTTATTATTATTATTATTATTATTATTATTATTATTTAAATCCATGCTATACATAACATTACAGTCATTGTGGGTAGTTGGCATGTGGATACTTGATGCATTTTAAATTCTTTCCAATTCCCTTACCCCAACCTACACTCTCAGTATCTTGATCCTCTTCCCAGTTGCAAAAGATCTATCTCCTTGTATTCTTTCAATTTTTAAATTTTTCTGTCTATTTAGTCTTTGAATTAGTCTAGTGAGAAAAATCATAGTGTTTAAGGTTGTATTTCTGATTTCTTTCACTTAACATTATGATTTAAATTTGCATCCATTTTCCTACAAATATCTAAAATTTATTCCTTCTTTGTAGCTAAATATTATTCCATTGGGCATAAGTATCACATTTTCTTTACCTACTCATCTGTTGATGGATATATTTGTTATAGTAATCAAAACAATATGGCACAGGAATTGAAATAGGCACCAGAATAGATTAGAGTTCCCAAATAAAACCATATATATATATATATATATATATATATATATATATATACATGATCGACTAATCATTGACTTAAGTGCAAGACTACAGAATGAAGAATGCTACTCTCATTAGTTGATGAAGGTGACAAAACTGCATTTCTACACACAAAAGATACCCACTCTTTCAGTCTTTTCTGATACACATTTGGCACTTATATAGTAGTCCACTCTTTATGTCAAAAATATGACTAACATTAGATAAGATGTATGTGATATGCTTTTAATCTAAAACACAAAATGGCTGAATTAGACTTCAAAATTATTCAATATAAATTAGAAAAATTTTAGATCTTAAAGACAACACTATGGAATATGTTTTGGAAAATAAATACTGCTAATTTACAAGAAGTCATTTTATACATGAGGAAGTTTTTAAAAATGAAAATCAATAATCCAAGCACAAATTTCAAAGAGCAAAATGAAGTAAAACTTTGGTAACCCTAAGTAAAGACACACAAACCATAAGAGAAATAGTTACCAAAAAAACACCAAAAAACAAAAAAATAGACTTTTAGTAAATCAACATGATAGGAAACTCAACATTTAAGAGAAAAGCAGTGTCTATCAAAAATCAGGAAAAAATGAACTACAATTATAGTGAAAAGAACTACAAATCATGGAAAAAACATTTTGTGTATTCACACAAGCACATATATAACAGAAAATATGAATACTTTTAAAATGTAAAACAAATTTTTGCTTTTCACATGAAAATCATAGTGATGATAATGTTAATAGAATGAATAAACTAATGTTCATATAATTCTTAGTGTGATCACATAACATGAACAACTTGGATTTATTTCAGAAATGCAAGCAATATTGAATTTAAGATAAATTTAATGGAGCAGATCAAGAAAATAAAATGAAAATTATCAATGAATAATATTCATTTTATGAAATTTTACTTATATTCATAGCATGCATTCAGTATAAAATTACTGACAATACTGTCACAAATCTACACAAATCCTACAATGTTAAATAATATTAAATTATTAAATTTTAATTACAAAAAGTACAAAAGTATCTTCCATCACTGAACTACACTGTACATACTTACAGCAGTACACAAGAGAAAAAAGCAATCAACATTACTAATGTTCTAAGGAAGCATATAATATTTTATATCTATGATAACATTAATATTTTAGAGATACTGATTAGGATAATGCATAATTATAACTTTTACTTGAGAAGCTATCCTTGAAATCGACATAAGTATAATTGCCATAATGGCCAAGATAATTTTAGAATAGAAAGGCCTCAAGTGTGACATACACAAACAAATAATAATGTATTTTGCACATGTATCAATTTTAAGTATGGCTTTGGCTTTATGTTAGAAAAGAGACCAAAGGAATATAATATTAGAGACTTGAAATCAAATTGGAGAATTTGGTATATGAAAAAATTTTCATTAGATGAAATGGTGAACAATTAGCTCTTTAATAAATTAATGCAGGTCAAGTAAACAATATATATTTTAGTACATACTGACATTTTTATGCTTGTGTCTGTAAATACATGCATGCCTACATACATACACAAATAATACATGGCAAACAATTTAGAAAATTTCTGAAGATACAAAAATGAAACTATAAATGAAGATAAATTTAATAAAAATAGAAAAGATGATGCATCTTTAGTGCAAAGTAAGTTTCTCTTGAACTATAAATAGATATTATTAAGTGAAAATACATTATCTTCATACAGTTCATATAGCAAAATTATAAACACAGACTGAGTGAGTGAATTTGCAAAAATAAATCAATAAAAATATTACTTAGGGTAAAAAATATAGAATTTTAATTATTTAAAACCACAGACAGTTAAGTCAACATTTGAGCATTAAAATGGGATACATGATTCTCACAAACAGAATTTCAAATTGTTTATGTATGAAAAAATCATGTGGATGTGCATAGTATGCAATATTATAGAAGTACAAATGTAAATAATATTTAAGTTTTATAACTATGAGATTGATGAAAGTTTAAAAAATTGCATGTTTTTGTAATTACTATTGTTATTAGCAACTACTGTATTTAGTATGCAACGAGGAATGCCTGTATTATTGAAAGGTAGATGTCATTTAAAATATCTGTTAATTTTACAAATTATTTACACTGGAGAAATATAAGAGCATTCTTAACAATGTGTACTGTATTGGTAAAAACTAAGAGGAAAACATTTATCCTTACTATAAGATGGTGCAAAAACTAAGAGGAAAACATTTATCCTTACTATAAGATTGTTATGCATGAAAAATACTTCTAAATAAACCTATATGTATCACTATGACTTTTACTTCATAAATATATTTGGAAAGAAATGAAATTTGAAAAATCACTTAAAGTAGTACAAAATTTTCAAGAATATTATAGACATTTTATAAAACTTACAATGAAGACAGTAAATTATAGACGGATTTTCCATAGCAAATTGATGGAAATATTGATGATAGAAAAATGTAATTCTGAATAATAGTGTTATTATTGAAAAGAGAAGAGTTTGTAGTTATGTTCATAAAAGCATCATTACAATTTATTTACTTGAAAATTACAAGGCATTAGCAAGTTTGGCAAATTGTTAAAAGCTGTCTACGTGTATAATTTTTAATATTTTGTATTGAGAAGTGAACTATTAAATAGGTGTGTAATTTATTTTGTTAAGATTTTAAACACTATGAGCCACTTAAATCTAGAATGCTGAAGCATGCCAGTATCTGGTGCTGAAAACCTAACATTACTTGGTAATTTCCTGGTATCAGTGTCTCTAGTGATATACTAAATTATAGGAGATCTGAAGTAAAGAGATTTAACAAGTCTCAAATTAAAATTGCAGCATTTGTGCAACAGATGATGACTATTTCAGAATACATTAACATCAATAAAAAAACAAGCCTGGGCTTTTTTCAGAAGATGCCAGAGGAGTCATGAGGGGTATAATAATTTGTCCATGGAAATAGCAGCACAAAAAGTATACAATGAGTGCCACTGTCAATAAGCACCATTAAAAAATTGTACCATGGTATCCTCCAACTTTTGATAAAAGAAAACCTAAGTTCCCCACAGTGAATAACACAGATAATGTCATAAATCTTAGTGAACAACGGTAGTGTGGAAAGGAAATGATAGTAACAAATTATTTGTATTTGGTTAGAATGCAAAAACTTAGGAAAAATACATTTAAAAAGGGAATGCAATTGATGTTTAAATGTTGAAAATCAACAATATTTTGCGATTTTGGCATAGTAAGCGATGTATCCAATGCTCTATCCCAACAAAAACTCTCAATTTAAAAGTCAATTGGAAAAGTTAGAGCTCTTTATTAGCGCAGACCTGGCAACGCAGTGTCCCCATATGCATAGGGAAGACTGCGAGCCCTGAGCTGAGGAAACAAACAGCTTTTAAGCAGTAAAACTGCAAACATCTGGGGTGGGGATGGTTTCAGTCATTGGGGGATTTCTAAGCCTGGCTCGGTTTCTGGGGAGTGGAGAATACAGAACAGGAACGCGGCGCTTGGGAAAGTACAACTTGTGTGTATCGGGGCATTACGTCCTTACAGGAGCAGGACAAGGAGGGGGGTACTCTCAGGCAAAAGGGGGGGGAGTCACATTATAACAGTAAGTCCATGCATTCTGAAAATTATTCAAAGAGAAAGTTCACATTATCCATTAATCATGGATTAAAAAGTTATTTCTTGTCAGACTTTTGAAATATGATAAAATACTGCTTTCCTTCAAAATGTAAGATCAAGAATTGAACTTGTATATTTAAAATACTTATTCTGATTGAATAGATACCAAACAAATTTAATGATGCCCTGCATTTAAAAAAATAAAGTTGCTATGGGTTGATATGTGTTGATATATTTTAATTATCTGGCATTGTATTGCTTTTTAATACCATTGATGAACAAATATATTTAAATGGGTACATAAAATTAAAATAAGTAACTAATACAAATTTAATAATAGTATTTTAATGAATGCCAATGAATACATACATAAGAAAGCATTAGAGGAATCAGTTCACAATTTTTTTAAATAACAACTGAAAACACTTTATAATCTAAAAAAGTTAAGATACAGCATGAAGGATCAATTGTTTTTTTCTTTTCTATGACTATAGGATAAAACTTTTTAAAATATTGCACATCGAATTTCCTCTTTTGATAATTGCTTGGGTTAAATGGTATTATCTAAGCAATGAAAAATCATGAGGTAATCATCTGACACTGACTAATATGAATTAGTTATAAAGAAAACACAATATGGGTAAGAGTAAGATTAACCCATAATGGAATGAAGTATTAGTAGTTAAAAGCTCAGTACAATTTTTGGGTGAGTTTACCAGGAATTGAATTGATGATTTCACAATTACCAGACAGGCACTGTGAAAAAAGCTCAATACAATTTTAAAAGGAATTAGAAAACTCAAAATAGAGCTGGTCATGCAGCAAGTCCTAGATGTTCCAAACTCCACCCAGTCAGGAGCAAGTCCCCAGCACCATATGCCAGGGGCATGATCTGGCTAGCCTCATGCTCCAGAGGCTCTTAACTCCTTGCAACCAGACAGAAGCTCCTGGTGGTCCCACATTCAGGGGACATACTCCGCCTAGCCACTTGGGTCCTGGATGCTCTGAATTCCACCTAGCCAGAAGCAATCCCCCAGTACCACACTCTGGGTGCACCTCTGCTAGCCACATCAGTTGAAGAAATTCTGGACTCCACCCAGCCAGGTTCTAGGCCCTGGCAACATGCTTTGTGGGTGTGCCCCTGCTAGCTGGAGGGAGGATACAAGCTCTGCCCACTCCAGCATCCCAGAGCAACCCAACAAAGTACAACAGGGGAGCACACTGCCAGCCTCACAGGCCACAGAGCACAAGGCTCTGGCACCATAGTTTGGGTTGTGCCCCAGGTAGCCACAGGGATATTGGAGGACTGAAGTTCTACCCAGTGCAGAATTTCAGTGCAATCCATTGGGAGGCTGCACTGGCCAGCCACACAGGTTCCAGAGGAAAATGACAAAACAAAAGAGCAAGATGCAGTCTCAGTCCTCCAGCCCACCGAGAACAAATCCAAGAAACACTGAAATGGAAGATACTGGAAACTGCACAACTGAACTTTCTGAAATGATAGCAACTGAAGTAAAGAGACAACTCCATGAAGCTATAGAGGAAATCAGATCACAAATAATCACTCAGGTAAACAATGAAATGACAAATATTATGAAAGAAATGCTATGTGTATCTAAAGAAGATCAACACAAAAAAATAGAAGAACATAAGAAAATGATGGAAACTTTGAATGAACAATATAAGACAATTAATCCATGAAAAAGATTCAAAGGGATTTTCAGGAAATTAAAAATTCCACTGAAACTTGGCAAAACCGCTTGAATGAAGCTGAAGATAGACACTCACATCTTAAAGACAGCATGGAAGCTTAAAATCATGAAAGAAAAGATCTCTTAAGGATAACAAGGAACCAGGAAACAATTCAAGAACTGCAAGATGATGCAAAGAGAAACAATGTAAGACTGACAGATATGAACAAAAAAGTAGAGGCCACTACAAATGACCTGCAAAGGCTATTTGCAGAAATAATAGCAAAAATTTTTCCAAACATGGGAAGAGAATCTAATAGAAACAAAAGTGAGGCATACAGAACCCCAACTAACCATAATGAAA